>JAOPHQ010000925.1:0-107065 GCA_030340625.1 Merluccius polli
GGTTAAGGTGAAGGTTATAATGTCCGCCTGTAGGGTTAGGGGTTAAGGTGAAGGTTATATTGTCCGCCTGTAGGGGGCGGTGTGGCTGCAGCGCGTCCACGTCATGCCGTCGGCGGAGCTGAAGAAGAAGTCGACGAGAGGTAACGTACTTCAAGTAAATACGAGGGCAGAAATGTAATGTCATTTACATCCGAAATGCTTGTTTAACAAGATATACGATTAACTAGGGGTGGCGCGGTGTGGTCGGTTATGAAGAAAACATCCTGCAGACACGGTACCGGTACTACTTACTAGGACTGTAGACGCTAGCTACCGTGTTTTTTTAAAATCTCCAGATAGCAACACAACCCTGCAGCTGCTCCGTGAATTAGTGCAGCGCTGTGTTGCAGATAGCTGGATATTATTTACCACAACCGGTGGAGACCAGCTGTGCCTTGGCCCACCGTTTGCAGGCTGTTTGCAGGCAAACATAGTCGGTAGAGGCGGCTCAGTGGACTGACTGAGGGTGCTAGCGCTGCTAGCCCTGTTTCACATTAGCATCACGTCCATGTGTGTCGGGTCTGAGGCTGTGCGTTGAGTTCACGTTGTAGGTCATGATCTGATCTGTTTTGATTTTTTTGTAATGTTTTTATTTTATTTTTAAGGCCTACTGTTTAAGATGTCTTCAAATCGTTCAAGTTGTGGTAGAGAATTGGTTTAAACATTGAAATGTAATATTTGAATAAGTAATGTATGCTCTTATGATGCTGTAATCGTATGGTATTGTACGCCTGTTATTTTTCATATAGCTATGCCTAAACATGCCTAAAAAACAAAGTGATCAGAAATGTCATTATGCATTGATGTTTTCCTGCAGACACAGCATTGATAGCCACCCAGTAACCCACACACGGCCCCCGATGATGAACTCAAAGAAACTGGAATGCACCCCAAGGCGGCATTTCAGAGACCGAAGCCCGAGGGAATGGGGAGACCAGGATGACCGGTGGAACGAGGCCCAGGGGTGTCGCAGCAACGCGTCCCGGGACTCCCACCGCACCTATTATGGAGAGCATCCCTCGGAGGCCGACGGGACCAAGGAAAAGCGTCAGTACGGCGGTTCGCCTCAGAGGGCCTACGGCACGGAGCCATTCAGTCACGATAGGAACCGAAGGAGCCCGGCGAGGAGGTGCGTTACGCCAGACCAAGGCGGTGGCGGTGGCGGTGGCGGGGACTATGCCAGGTTCAGGTACTCGTCCCCAGAGACGTGTACTTCACAAGAGCACAGAGTCGCCGAGAGGAGGAAAAGTCTTACCGGCGACGCTGAGGACTATTTCAAACACAGGAGGCTCGACAGTGATTTCAGGTCTTGGCCACCCACAAAAGAGAATATAGACTATGATAAAAGGCCTGAACATTCAAAACGCAGACCAACTTCTGAAGATTTTGCATACAGACATCCCTCTGAATACGCCATGGAAAGACAAACACAAGACAGGAATGTGGCATGTGGCACAAAACCGTTACCAGAGTCTTCTTCAAGGGTATTAAGATATTTGTCTTTTCATGAGATGTTAAAGATGTCCATGTTTTCAGATTGCATCCAATACTTTGGGGCTTTTAGCCGAAGTTACTCAATTGGTTGATTATTTATGATTAATATCACTTCAGTTTGTCAGACGTATATCAATTTTGCTTTGTATTTAAAACAAAATCATTTTCCCCCCCCAACATTCTGACCAGGTGTATGATGCAACACGAGACCGAAATCAATCCGCTTCCCATCTAAACTATAATCACTGGCAACCCAGCACCAGCTTTCCAGGGAGTGAAAGTAGCAGACAGGTAGGCCTTTTTGCGAGATTGAATGTTGCCGTGCGCTTGCTACGACATCTTGACCCCCTCTGACCAAATTGTTCCTTTATTTTTTTTAAATGGATTTTCTGGAAAAAAAAAAAGCTTCCTATGCAATATTATTGGTACTGCACTTGAGACGCCCTCACACGTGACGGCCAGTTGATTTTAATGAAGGATAAGTGTTGCAGCTCATTGCAAATTTGTATTGTGTTTTTTTTCTTTTTAAGACGGAGCATAACTCCACCAATCACAGCCCTGCTCTTTCCAAGAGTGTTACTGAGCAGGCGACCAGAAGCGATGGCTTCCAGCGTTTCCTCAGTGTGCTCAACAAAGGGGTGGACGTCAACATGCTCACCAAGATAGTCACTCAGGCTCCCACTGGTCCTGATCCCCGGCACACAGCTGAGCCTCCTGGATCTCACAGAGCCACTGGGAAGGAGGACAAACACCAACACACAGTTTACTGGAATCAGAACAATGAACCCCAACAACCACAGGGTGAGCAACAGAGTAAAAGCATTTTGTCTAATGATAAGGCTGAAAATCATATCAACACTAGCACTAGATTGACTCCAACGCAAGCAGTGGTTAAGGTAAAAGTGACACCAGAGGAGGAGCAAAAGTGCAAAGAGATGCAGCATTTGTTTCAGACTATTGGTATGGACTTGGGACTTGAGGAGCTGGGGAAAATGTCAAACCGAATTCAGCAGCGGTTGTATGGGAATAAGGAGGACCGGGAGAGAAGGGATTCCGAAAAGGAGACGAGAAGAGAGACGAGGCAAATCTTCTCTCCCGGAGGCAATAGCAGATCATCCTCATCAAGCAGATCTAGTTTTGGTCCTCCTGTCACACAGCACATCCCTTTGAAGAAAGACTTGTTAGGGGCTCCAGCGACTATATCTGAGACTGACCAAGGAGCAGGTATCGGTAACAAAACCTCTGGTAGGAACTATGACGGCGACAGAACGTGCCAGGACAGCAGTCCTGCACTTCAGTCTACATTTGTTCCCAACACCACCTACAGCTTAGCGCAAGCTCCAACAAGTGTGACACCAAGTTACCCATCAACCCCATTCTCACCACACCTTTATCCACCGGCTGCCTACCACACACCACCTCCTTGGGGAGTCGCCGCTGGAACTATGCCTTTTCCCCCATACCCCCCTAGGTATCTCCCTGGGCATATGCCATATCCTGGCGTTCCAACATTTCCTAACCAGCAATCAGAGAGAACTGTAAATAATCCTAAAGCAACATCAAGGCCCCGCTGTTTGCAGGTTATAGACACAGACGGAGCTAATAATACCTAAGAGATTTTTTTTTCTAAAAGAAAATGTCAAGTTTAACAAATTACATTTGGCTCCAGAGTTCAAAAGCTCTTTCAAACGCAGCTTTTGGTTGAAGTCTGATCAAATTTTCTCCTTTTAAACTAAAGGTGACCGCAATGCATAACGTATAAAGAAAGTGGTTGATGGACACCGCTGCTGTAATTCTGTTTCTTTATTATCGGAAAGGGGATTCACACAGACATTTCTTTAATGTGACATGCTTTATAAGCCTGGTAAATGGACGGGAAGTTTAAAAAGTTCACTGGCTGTTGTTGTTGTAGCGCAACTCATGAGTACAAGTACACCCTGTTAATTTCGTTCTTTTTTGAATGGTGGACAATTTCAACATGGTATGTCAATATCGTAAGATCTGTGTTCAGGCGCTCTGACGCAGTGTCACATTTTAAGGTTTTTTTTTATTTTGAAGTCCAAACCAAATATTCATGAAAGCAAACCAGCCCCATTTTTTTAATTAATATTTTGCCTGTTGCAAATAAATAATTTCAATTATTTATGGTTATTGTTCCTGCTGTAGGATCATCATCACATCTTGTTTTAGTACGTAGCCTGTCTATTCCCTCCCTGAGACTGAACACAATATTGTGAGCAACAATGCCGAGATAACTAATGCATGGATAATTCAGGTGTACTATCACATTTAGTTCAGTAATGTGCCACAAATGTCCAATTCATTAACAATAAACCCAATCTGCAAGAGTTGACACACTACAAGAATATATACATACTGCCTTACATTTTTTTTCTGACAAATGTAACTTGGATTGTACATATGTTTCAAGAATTGCATTGGTAATATTAAATATATACGATTTATGGATATATTTGTATATGTTATTAATTGTAGTGCTCTGAAACTATAGTATAGTAGTTGCTGATTCTTGGTCAATGATAACCTTTTAGGGATTTGTTTAGAATAAGACTTAGAATTAAGTGCATTACACGGAAACGGATACAACAGAAGACAAATATGTACATTTAAACAGAATAATGAAACGCAGTAAAAGCAAACCACATTAAAAACAGAATGGGCAGCGTCAATTACAACCCAGTGGAGAGAAACAAGAGATGGTACTGACCCGGCTGTCACCTTTAAGATCAAAGGCCTGCCTCATGATGAAGGTGATGAAGATGGATGAAAGGGTTTTTTAGTTTTCCATTTTACTTTTCGTAACCAGTTAAGTTGTGGCTGTGATACGTCGTGCAAATGTTTCAGTACATCTTGGGCTACTTGATGAGTTTGTTGTGCCGTTTAGTTGTCCCTCTTGAATCAGCATAATACAAATATTCTAATAACATTAATACATAATAATAATAATAATAATAATAATACAATTTAAAAAATAAAAAATATATATACACACACACAGTGTTGGTACTACAAAGATAACGGTACGGACAAGACGAGATGGTCACACAACACAAGGTCAAAGGTTGCTGAACATCTTGTGTGAGGAGTTCATAGAAATGACACACACACATAGATCCCGACCCATGGGTCCTTATGGGTCGGGACCTTATGGGTCGGGGCTTTATGGGTCGGGACATAAGGTCCTGGGCAGTGTCAACCCATAGGTCCCAGACCGTATGGGTCTAAAGGACCCATAAGGTCCTGGGCCCATAGGTCCCGGGCCCATAAGGTCCAGACCCATAGACCATAGGACCCCCGGGGACCTATGGGTCTGGATCTATGGGTCTGGGACCGTCCCCGACCCATAGATCCAGACCCATAGATCCCGGCCGGACCCACAGATCCCGTCTGATCTCCTGGCATGGACCCGGGTCCATGCCAGGAGACACCAGACGGTGGCCTCCTAGAGCAGCTCCTGCGTGCGGCCGCGACCACCGAACAAGAAGGAGAGTCTGCTGGTCTGCTGGTCCTGCTGCTGGTCCACCAACACATAATAAAGCCTGAACCAAGACCACGCTGCCCTCTACCCAGTAAGGCGACACGGTATGCAAATGTGCACGCTTTTCTTCCTTCCTCTCTTCTTGTTCCTCATTATCATAATAACTACTACTACACTGTTGTTGCACACCACACCAGTTAAGGTCAGTGTAACGTTAGCCGGCTTGGCTAGTGGTGGTGTAAACACTGGTACACACACACCGTGGGGTTTTTAAGCGTGATCCGACGTGTTGATGCGGTCGTTCGAACGGTAATGGTTATGGCCTGACGTCCGTGTGAATGCATGTGTGATGATGGTTATCCTACTCGCAGTATGGCTCCTGTAACTGTGTGTGTGTGTGTGTGTGTGTGTGTGTACCCCCCAGGTCTAGGGAGGACCGGTGATGGAGACACCAGGTTCGCCCCGGTAACGGTGTGTGTGTGTGTGTATATACCCCCCAGGTCTAGGGAGGACCGGTGATGGAGATGCCAGATTCGCCCCTGTAACGGTGTGTATGTGTGTACCCCCCTCCCCCCCCCCCCCCCCCCCCCCACGTCTAGGGAGGACCGGTGATGGAGACACCAGATTGGACCAGCTTCCAGCGGGAGCCAGTGCCAGATGTTGACCGGAGACAATGGCCTGGGACAGAAAAGGAGATGGGGACGTTCGCAGTGAAGGACACTGATCATCATGGCCCCTGTAGCTATCCTCAGAGAGGACAGCACAGACACACGGAGTGGACGGAGGTGCAGCAGCAGCAGCACCGCAGTCCCTGTCCTGGTCCCGGTCCTGGTCCCGGTCCTGGTCCCGGTGGCAGAGAACCGCCTGCTGATCTCGGGTCAGACACGGCCGCGGACCCGGGCGGACCTCCGACGGAGGCAACTGACGGAGACAACGAGCTGGAGAGGAAGAAGAAGCAGCTTGAAGAAATTGAGAATCAGATTATTCGCACGAAGGCTGCAATAGCTTTGAAAAAAATCCTGCCGTATTTGAAAAAAACAGATGAGCCACCCGACATGCGCTTAGACGACAAGAAAGAAAGTCACTTAACGATGAAGCTTGATGAAGCTTCCCTGGAAGACAGGGTGAAATGCATTTTGCTGCTGAAGAGGTCTCTTGGCTTGCCAAAGGTAAGCAATGAATTGGCTGATTAGACGTACTCTGCAACAAAATGACTTTCTATACACTAGGAGCTAAATCTTGCATTCAGCCTCATCTGATCTTCCCTGCAGATTCCCTGCAGAGACCCAACAAGCTCCCCAAAAGATGGTGGCGGTCAACAGGAAGATCATCCCCTGAAACTCCGCGTGAAGATACTGATGAACCACAGGCCGAGAAAAAACGGAGAGGTATGCGTGTTTTTTTTGTTGTTTTTTTAAATACCACATAGACACATTAAATATTGGCTTCATCTAGTACATGGCCTGCCTCTCACCCATTCCCCAGTCTCACCTCTTCCGTTCAAATCCGTGAATGGTGACTGGAGAAAAACGTTACTAGAAGTAAAGGTAGAGCGGTCTATGACAAGAGTTCCTAACCACTCGCTGCTGATTAGTTATGTCCTGGTTAGGTAGCTTTGTGCCTTCGCGTTCGTTGTGTTCTACAACTTCAAATAAAGAAGAAAAGTAAGACCCCCGGCGATGTCCTCAAGATGTCATTTGCACTTGCTGCAGTGTTATATTTCAAATCATCAGCGGCAGCCATCTTGGTTGTTTACAACTCCTCTGTACAGTCCTCGTATCAAACCTACCCCGTATTAGATACATGGTTGTGATTGGCCCAACCTGGGCCAATCACAGATTGGTCTGGTTCCTGTGCTTTTTAAACACACCAACAGCAGAGAGTTTATGTGCAGTTTCTCTGTTTGTTCTTATTGTGGCTGAGTCTCAGGTTTCCCTGAATCAATATGACACGAGGCAGCGTCACTCGGAGAAATGTAAAGTTTATTCGGATATGTAAAGCATATTTGTATAAAGCTGTGCATGATAGTTATGCCCGTTTGCGAGATATTGAAGATGCAGACAGTCAATACCACAAGGTTTCACAAATGCATACTGCAGGAACTGATCCTGCGATCAGTAAAACACAGGATGCAGCACAGGATGTAAAAAGTCACGTAGACCAGAGAGTGAAAAGGTATTTATACATTGACACAACTCCATTGACACAACAATTTACAAAGAGTTTTCCAATAGGGCTTGTTCATCAGAATGCATCATGGGCTCATATTGAGAGGACTGAAGAGAGTACTGTAAAATCCTAAATCAACCTAAATATACTGTAACCTAGGCTAATGAAAACTTTGTTTTGCCACGTCTCCCTCTCTCTCTACCTCCTGTGTGGGTGCTGTCTCCCTCTCTCTCTACCTCTGTGTGGGTGCTGTCTCCCTCCATCTCTACCTCTGTGAGGGTGCTGTCTCCCTCCCTCTCTACCTCTGTGTGGGTGCTGTCTCCCTCCCTCTCTACCTCTGTGAGGGTGCTGTCTCCCTCCCTCTCTACCTCTGTGTGGGTGCTGTCTCCCTCCCTCTCTACCTCTGTGTGGGTGCTGCTGTCTCCCTCCCTCTCTACCTCTGTGTGGGTGCTGCTGTCTCCCTCCCTCTCTACCTCTGTGTGGGTGCTGTCTCCCTCCCTCTCTACCTCTGTGTGGGTGCTGTCTCCCTCTCTCTCTACCTCTGTGTGGGTGCTGTCTCCCTCCCTCTCTACCTCTGTGTGGGTGCTGTCTCCCTCCCTCTCTACCTCTGTGTGGGTGCTGTCTCCCTCCCTCTCTACCTCTGTGAGGGTGCTGTCTCCCTCCCTCTCTACCTCTGTGAGGGTGCTGTCTCCTGTACATGGTTTTACATTGTGTTCAACAGGGGTGCATCTAGAGCACATTCAGTGAAACGGAAGTATTGCGCTCTTTGGTAATTAAGCTAAGCACTAGTGAACCTAACAACTGTTAGGTTCACTGAAATAACTCACTTCCAACTCTCTATAGAAAATCATACAATAACCATGGATGTATCGATTATAACCATGGATGTGATTAGAACCACTGAACGTTGTCCGCCATGTTTGTTTACATTCATTGTTACGGTCAGGTCACGTCGAGAGTTTAGCGAGAGTTTCGTTTTTTTTTAAATATTTAAACTTCATCTATTCATCATTAATAATATCCTTGCCTTGTGGAAGGTAACCTGCCTGTGTTCAGACAAGCAAGACAGCTGCATAGTATAATACTTTACTTACACCATGAATGGTTTTTGTCACCATCTAACACAACTCAGTATATACAACTGTTCAGGATGTCAGTGCTTGGCTAAATGTGATGTGCTTCCACCTTTCGTTGGAAGCACATCACAGCAACAGGTTTTTTGGTGTTTGTTGGTTTTCCTTGGTCATTTAGCTTGTACTGCACACCATCACCAACTGTTCTTTGTCAAGAAAGGGTTGTGTGTGGGTTGAACTTATGCACTCTCCATCCTGTGACAATGTTTTTCTGCCAACGTACAACATAATTTTCAGACGTGATTACATTAGGTACCAAACTGGAATCGAAGTACCATCAACTTTGACATCCTTAATGTACTCTTGAAAAAAATCCTACAACCTCAAAGAAATAATATAGATGCCATTGGTAGTTGCTAAATTATGTTATCGGGTAGGGTAAGTAATTTTGTATTTTGTCTCGCCTTTGCTAGAATGCTAGCGTTCCACCACCGACTGCCATCCTGAACCCTCCTCCGGCTGTACAAAACCTTGCAGTACCGGCAGGTTTCCAGCACCTCCAGTATGGCGTCAGATTAGTGCCAAAATGCACTCGCGTGATAAAACATGCAGTCGGGCGTATTATATTATTTCACACGCGTAGTTATTAACAGCGAGCGCGCAAATTCTCTCTGCACGCTCGCGCACACTCAGAGCGCTTCTCCCCAAGCGAGGAAATTGAGAGCGAGCGAGCAAATCGGGGACTCGAGAGCATTTCCTTGTTGCTCTCACATCGGACAGCCTCTCGCAGCTCACGTTCTGCTCGCTCGAAAGGAATAGTTTTGGCACTTTGGGGGAGGGAACCCAGGCAGGGCGGGCTCTCCTGTGATTGGCCGTTTCTGAGGAGCGATATGTGATTGACAGCCTTACTTTCTCTCATGGATGGAAGTCTGCTGGTGAACTCAGAGGTCTGAACGAGACAACGGCGTGTGAGTGATTCGGAAACAGAAGAGTTGTTGTTCCAATTGGAATCTAGCCAATATCTGATATTTATGGTTAATGCTACAGCGAGTTAAATAAATACACTTTGGCACTATTGCACTCCATTGTACTTGCTGTAGCAATGTCAATTAACGTCACTTCATACAGAAATCAAGTAAAGCCATCGCGTGCAGTTGGCTGTATTATTCCTTTAATTGTAGGTAGTCCTCTCATTCTTTACCTTTACTTGACTTTCTAGTCTTTAAAATATCTCCAGCCTCATATGTAATAGGATAAGCAAACAAAAAGTTGTATTTTGCCATGGCCTTGCTAGTATCCCAGCGTTCCCCCACCAGCTGCGATCCTGAACCCTCCTCCTGTTGTTCCTGAACAGAGACCTGCAGCAGGGTTCCAACACTTCCAGGTACAGGATCAGGAGGCTGGCTCAATGTTCCTTGTTATGTGGGCCTCTGGTCTTGGCCAATAGCATTTCTTTATTAAAGTTGTTCTATATTGACCAGCATCAAAACCTTCCCACCGAAACAGAGTCATGACGGGACCAGATTAAACCCAGGTTTTTCAACGTGGCTAGCAATGAAGGGTCAAACGGAACAGGTCCACTCTTTCCCACCAATGGTAATGGCCTATTATACACTCACCGGCCACTTTATTAGGTACACCTTGCTAGTACCGGGTTGGACCCCCTTTTGCCTTCAGAACTGCCTTAATCCTTCGTGGCACAGATTCAACAAGGTACTGGAAACATTCCTCAGAGAGTTTGGTCCATATTGACATGATAGCATCACGCAGTTGCTGCAGATTTGTCGGCTGCACATCCATGATGCGAATCTCCCGTTCCATCACATCCCAAAGGTGCTCTATTGGATTGAGATCTGGTGACTGTGGAGGCCATTTGAGTACAGTGAACTCATTGTCATGTTCAAGAAACCAGTCTGAGATGATTCGCGCTTTATGACATGGCGCGTTATCCTGCTGGAAGTAGCCATCAGAAGATGGGTACACTGTGGTCATAAAGGGATGGACATGGTCAGCAACAATACTCAGGTAGTCTGTGGCTTTGACACGATGCTCAATTGGTACTAATAAGCCCAAAGTGTGCCAGGAAAATATCCCCCACACCATTACACCACCACCACCAGCCTGAACCGTTGATACAAGGCAGGATGGATCCATGCTTTCATGTTGTTGACGCCAAATTCTGACCCTACCATCCGAATGTCGCAGCAGAAATCGAGACTCATCAGACCAGGCAACGTTTTTCCAATCTTCGATTGTCCAATTTTGGTGAGCCTGTGCGAATTGTAGCCTCAGTTTCCTGTTCTTAGCTGACAGGAGTGGCACCCGGTGTGGTCTTCTGCTGCTGTAGCCCATCCGCCTCAAGGTTCGACGTGTTGTGCGTTCAGAGATGCTCTTCTGCATACCTCTGTTGTAACGAGTGGTTATTTGAGTTACAGTTGCCTTTCTATCAGCTCGAACCAGTCTGGCCATTCTCCTCTGACCTCTAGCATCAACAAGGCATTTGCGCCCACAGAACTGCCGCTCACTGGATATTTTCTCTTTTTCGGACCATTCTCTGTAAACCCTAGAGATGGTTGTGCGTGAAAATCCCAGTAGATCAGCAGTCTCTGAAATACTCAGACCAGCCCGTCTGGCACCAACAACCATGCCACGTTCAAAGTCACTTAAATCACCTTTCTTCCCCATTCTGATGCTCGGTTTGAACTGCAGCAGATCGTCCTGACCATGTCTACATGCCTAAATGCATTGAGTTGCTGCCATGTGATTGGCTGATTAGAAATTTGCGTTAACGAGCAGTTGGACAGGTGTACCTAATAAAGTGGCCGGTGAGTGTATGTTAAACCCTGCTGGTAATAAAGGGTACGTAAAACCCTGGCCTCCACTCACTACACAATCTAAAAAAGATAAGCCAGTGATGTATAGAGAAAACTATTTGAAATGCAATTGGCCTAATTGGAGAGTAATCCTTTCTCACTATCTATACAACCAGAAAATTCAGTGAAATAGTAAATCTGATTTTATGTTAAAAAAAATACCACCTCAGACAAGGCCAATGAAATCACAAAAAGTTGCTGCCATAGTTGATGGCAGTCGATGTGTACATACTGTGGTTTCATTACTCTTTAATAGTAGGTATGAAATATCTACTTTAGTTTTTAAAATCAACCTCAAATTGAATGGGATAAGCAAACCAGTAGCCTGTTTTACTTTGATTTCCATTGCTAGATTCCCAACGTACCACCTCCTAACATGCCACCACCAGCAACTGTTCCTTTACAGAGCCTTGCAGTACCCGCATGTTTCCAACACCTCCAGGTACAGAATCAGGAAGCTAGGGCGTAGCCAATATGCTTCCTTTATTGAAATTGCATACATTGACCTGCAATAAAATCTCTCTAAAACAGAGCCACAGCAGACCTGAATTGAACCCAGGTTTCAGGGCGTGGATGGCCGGTCAAACAACGCAGGTCCACCCTTTCCCAGCAATGGTGAGACTATACATTGTTTAACCTCAAATAAAGAAGAATAGTGAAAAGACCCTAGTGATGACCTCCAGATGTCACTGCTAGTTGCTATATGATGTAATGTTGATGATGTTGTAATGTGATAAGCAAGCAGTAAGTAATGTTTTATTTTGTCTCACCCTTGCTAGAGTCCTAGTGTTCCACCATCGACTGCCATCCTGAACCCTCATCCAGCTGTACAGATCCCCGCAGTACCGGCAGGTTTCCAGCACCTCCAGGTACTGAATCAGGATCCAAACTCAATGTGCCTTTTATATGGGCCTGTACACAACAAGGTTCCTTTATTGAGGACGACATGTTGAGTGATCTTACTTCCATTAGGACGTAGGTTTCGCTCATCCAGGTGTTGGCCTAACGGATACAGGTCATCTTTTATCCCATCCACCATCGTGTTCTTGAATAGATAATATAATAATAATAATAATTTTATTGAGTGAAAGGGGATTTTTCTGCTGTTTGGATGAAGTTGAAGACTCAGACCAAGAAGTTGCAGCGACAAGTAGATTTGCAGTTCAAGCGGTTTAATAGGATATCGGATATAGCCAGACTCACAAAATGTGAGAGCAAGACTGGATAACATCCCATTCTACACAAGGTGTTTTTATACTTGCCAATACACGAATCTCATGCAATGATGGTGATCCATTTTTAGACCTCCTGCCCGGTCCGATGAGCACCATGAAAGGAATGACACAGGAATGACACAGCCGAAGACATGTTTGTTACTGAGTATTTTTGCAAGGTAGTCCGTTGTAAACCCTAACTATAGAAGGGCATGTGTTGACCTCTGTCAAAAGCTGACCTCCTATACACTATAAGTATATAGAATGGTATTCTATATAAAACCACCTATCATTGAGAATGAGCGTTATAATGAGCAATGTTGTAAATGAAATCCGCCGCCATCAACCGTTGCCCAGACAGAGCTCCACACAACCACACACACCGTAAGTATACCCTCTCGCCTGGAGTTCGGAGCAGAGTAAAACCAGAACAGTGACAAAATGGTATACACTCACCGGCCACTTTATTAGGTACACCTGTCCAACTGCTCGTTAACGCAAATTTCTAATCAGCCAATCACATGGCAGCAACTCAATGCATTTAGGCATGTAGACATGGTCAGGACGATCTGCTGCAGTTCAAACCGAGCATCAGAATGGGAAAAAAGGTGATTTAAGTGACTTTGAACGTGGCATGGTTGTTGGTGCCAGACGGGCTGGTCTGAGTATTTCAGAGACTGCTGATCTACTGGGATTTTCACGCACAACCATCTCTAGGGTTTACAGAGAATGGTCCGAAAAAGAGAAAATATCCAGTGAGCGGCAGTTCTGTGGGCGCAAATGCCTTGTTGATGCTAGAGGTCAGAGGAGAATGGCCAGACTGGTTCGAGCTGATAGAAAGGCAACTGTAACTCAAATAACCACTCGTTACAACAGAGGTATGCAGAAGAGCATCTCTGAACGCACAACACGTCGAACCTTGAGGCGGATGGGCTACAGCAGCAGAAGACCACACCGGGTGCCACTCCTGTCAGCTAAGAACAGGAAACTGAGGCTACAATTCGCACAGGCTCACCAAAATTGGACAATCGAAGATTGGAAAAACGTTGCCTGGTCTGATGAGTCTCGATTTCTGCTGCGACATTCGGATGGTAGGGTCAGAATTTGGCGTCAACAACATGAAAGCATGGATCCATCCTGCCTTGTATCAACAGTTCAGGCTGGTGGTGGTGGTGTAATGGTGTGGGGGATATTTTCCTGGCACACTTTGGGCTTATTAGTACCAATTGAGCATTGTGTCAAAGCCACAGACTACCTGAGTATTGTTGCTGACCATGTCCATCCCTTTATGACCACAGTGTACCCATCTTCTGATGGCTACTTCCAGCAGGATAACGCGCCATGTCATAAAGCGCGAATCATCTCAGACTGGTTTCTTGAACATGACAATGAGTTCACTGTACTCAAATGGCCTCCACAGTCACCAGATCTCAATCCAATAGAGCACCTTTGGGATGTGGTGGAACGGGAGATTCGCATCATGGATGTGCAGCCGACAAATCTGCAGCAACTGCGTGATGCTATCATGTCAATATGGACCAAACTCTCTGAGGAATGTTTCCAGTACCTTGTTGAATCTGTGCCACGAAGGATTAAGGCAGTTCTGAAGGCAAAAGGGGGTCCAACCCGGTACTAGCAAGGTGTACCTAATAAAGTGGCCGGTGAGTGTATATTGCTATGTTAAAGATCAAATAAGACATAGCCTGGGAACCAGACGAATCTGCAAGCTCATATTTTATTTGCTCTGGCAGATGCGTCTGGTCCCCCTCCCGTTCAGACAGATTTCCAGTGGACCTGGCCCAGGCCAATCACAACCGTTTATCTAATGTGGGTTCCACATCAGCAGCAACCATCTTGGTTGTTTACGAAAATGCACACAGCACTCCTCTGTACAGTCATTGTATCAAACCCACCCCATATTAGATAAATGGTTGTGATTGGCCCGACATGGGCCAGGTCGGCTGGAAATCTGTCTGAACTGGAGACATAGCTACCAGAGCAAATAAAACTGTAAGCAAAGTTTACAGATTCATCTGGTTCCCAGGCTAACTAATAACACCTTTTATTTTCAAATTCTTATGGCAAAAACAGCAACACTCGTTCACAGACATATCAATGCTACACCATCTCAGCTCATCTCTGCTGCACACTGTAGTCTGGCAGTGCTACGTCACACATTTCGTTGCTTTGATTGGTTTTAGGTCTATTCAATTGCATCCAGAGTCATTTGGGACTGTGCCCGTTGATAACGGCCCTTGGAAATCGAAAGATTTTAGTCTTTTCTACTTCCTAGACTCCTAACATGCCACCGCCAGCTCCCAGCTTAAACCCTTCTTCACCTGGTCCTGAACAGAGCCCTGAAGTACCAGCAGGTTTCCAGAACATCCAGGTACAGAATAAGGAAGCTAGCCCAATATACCTGTTGTATGGGCCTGAAAAATTGTGTATATTGATCTGCATTAAAACCTCCCCAAAACAGGGGACATTTCTGTTCTAAAATGTCTACAATGCCAAATGTAATGGAATAACCACACTGTAAGTCATGTTATAATTTGTCTTGCCCTTGCTAGTCTCTTCACAAGAGACAACAGACTCCCAGCCCGGACCCACCTGGTCCTGAACAGAGGCCTGGATCACCTGCAGGTTTCCAGCACCTCCGGGTACATAATCATAAACCTAGCTCAATGTGCCTTTAACATTGGCCTCTGGTCGTGGCCAATGCGGTTCCTTTATCGAAATTGTGTATATTGACCAGCATCAAATCTGTCCCACCAAAACAGAGAACTAATTTAAGCCCAGGTTACGACACATGGATTGTAGAGGAGGGCCAGGAGAGATGGGTTGACCCATTCCCACCAATGGTAAGCCTATTTCCTTTCCCTTGCTATCATTAGCTTAGATAACCAGTTATTGCTAATTGTAAGACTCAAATATAATGTTTGATTTTCTTTAGATTACCATATACTCAATGCGCCTTTTACATGGGCCTCTGGCCAATGAGGTTTCTTTGTTGAAATTGTGTATAGTGTATATTTATTGTGTATATTGACCAGCATCAAAACGGTTAAACCCTCCCACCAAAACAGAGCCACAGCAGACATGAATTAAGTCCAGCTTACAAAGCATGGGTTGCAGAGGAGGTTAGAGAGACACGGATCAACCCATTGCCACCAATGGTAAGCCAATACACTTTAACGTCGCTTTCATTAAAAGTAGTCCTTTAAAACTAGCATGATAATTATCCTGAATTTCTATTTTGTTTCACTATATAATTGAGTCTGAAGTTTCTTCCATCTGAGCTGTTTTTAGAGACTGGGTGGGGTTGCTTCCACCTTAACCAATCACTCAGCAGATAACGTTACTGTGGCAGTGGACTCTAACCACACGCCAGTGTAGCAGTGGACTCTAACCATACGCCACATCAGTTGCTTTTGCTGGGGCCTCCGAGACAGGACACGGGTAGATGTTGGTTGAAGTATGCATTTATTGGTGATGACAAGATGGTATTCGCCAAGCAGATGTAACGTGCTGCCATGACAGTGGCTCTCTCCTGAGTGTGTGTTGATAGCTGGTTTATGAGCCAATATATGGGCCCATAGATGGGCCAATATGCAATTATGGGCCATTTAGACACGCATACATGTCTAAATGGCAAATCTGGAATTATATCAGGCAAAAAAAATACAAATGAGTTCAGATTTTTATTATCATTGGGCTAGTTGAATTTTTATGGGCCATTTAGACATAAACAAGAACACAATTGAAGCAGAGTTGAACAATTGCACTGTTCAGTCCAGACCTCTGCTATCTAGGCAGCCGATACCAGACGATGGGTGCTCCACCCAGCCCAGAGTCCAATCATTCTGACTCGGGCCAGGTGAGGCTGTAAATAAGCTATCAACAACACACACTCCACACACACACTCCACAGTTACTCTCTGCTGTTGATTGTAGAGCCAGTATTTCTCAACGTTTTTCCAAAACGGCTACAATAGCAGAATCCATAGACTTTAAAGTGGCAAAATCCAAACATTTTGCTACAGAGTCAACGTGTTATTTTCTGTTGCTCACTACGGTTAGGGTGAGCGGGAGTTCAGGGCCTGGAACTAGGCAAATTTAAAATATCTACAACCTCCAGTTTTATGGGATTAGCAAATGTCTTTCCCTTAGACAACCCTTTATTGTTAATCATTGTAAGATTCAAATATAATATGCTTGGATGCAAAATGACAAAGAAAAATCGGCTCACACAACTGGTCAAGAGTGTGGGGGGGGGATTTGAGGGGTGTAGCCCCATAAACCCCAAATCCCTGTTGACCTGCATCAAAACCCTCCCACCAATTACACCTAGATTTCGAGACGTGGAGGGACATTTCAAGGGTGCAGATCAACCCTTGCCCTGCTGTAATTCAAGGAAAAACACAGACAAAAATAGTATACAATAAGTTCGACATTCTTATAAAACATCACACATTGATGGGCAATTTTTTCCATGGTTCATCTTCCGATACATCTAATATTGTGCTTAGCTATTTGCAATGTGTCACTGGCTGTCAGGTTTATTCCTGATCTGTAAGCCAAACAGTAAGTAATGTTTTATTTCACCTTGCCCATGCTAGCTTCATGAGAGATCACGGACTTCCAGCCCGGACCCTCCTTCACCTGCTCCCTTACAGAGGCCTCGAGTAGCTAAAGGTTTGCAGCGGTTCCTCAATGTGCTCAACAAAGGGGTGGACATCAATTTGTTCACCAGTATCGTCAACGATGACAGCCAGTATATTCCCTTGAATGAGGAGTCCCTGCTTAACAAGCCCCTGCTTACTGAGCCCTCCAAGTTGGAGAACAATTGGATTGAACCTCATCAGAATGACAGCCATCCCAGCCAGGCTCATCAACGGTGTCATAGTAGATCCAGCCTGGGAGGCAGCATTGAGCTCCCCAACCCTGAAGGATTTTACAAAGAGAGAAATACTCCTACTAATGATGAGTTAAACAACCAAGGCCACAGCCCATTTCCTTTAGGCAGTGAATCCAGTTGCCCGCCGGTGGAAGAAGAGCACCCAGCGCAACTACAGCTCCAGAAAATTCTTCAGACTCTGGGGTTGAGCTTCGAGGAGGAGGAGATAAGTGGACTAACAAACCGAACTAAGGAAAGGCTCTATGGGAAGACGAAAGACAGTGGACAGGGGCTTCATAAAACATCTGGTAGTGAGAAGCCCCGTGATGGTGAGAAGCCCTGTGAGCCCTCTCCCGAAATACATCACAGTACTTCTACCTCCATTCCTGCTCACCCTAGTCCTGCCACCCCTCCCGCTCAGCGTCCCCAGGAAAAGGACTCCTTGGAGTGCAGACAGTGGAGGCGAAGCTCTCCCTGCAACCAATCAACAGAGCGAAGCTCTCATGACAGCAAACCAAGAGAGATAAGCAGGGATAAAGACAAGAGGCGGGATAGAGGTGGCTGTGGGGAAGCAGAGACAGACAAGAGGCAGGATGGAGATGGCAGTGAAGACGCAGAGACAGACAAGACGCAAGATAGAGATCCCCATAGAGACTCAGAGACAGACAAGAAGCAGGATAGACATCGCAGTGGAGATTCTGGAACGGACAAAAGACAGGATAGAGATAACGGTAAAGATGCAAAGACAGAAAAGTGGTGGGATGGAGATCACCATAGAGACTCTGAGACGGAGAAGTGGTGTGATAGATATCGCAATAGAGATGCAGAGACAGACAAGTGGTGGGATAGAGATTGCAATGGAAATGCAGAGATGGACAAGAGGTGGGATAGAGATCGCCATAGAGACTCAGAGACGGACAAATGGTGGGATAGAGAACGGCATAGAGATGCAGAGACAGACAAGTGGTGGGATAGAGATCGCCATAGGGTTGCAGAGACAGACAAATGGTGGGATAGAGAGCGGCATAGAGATGCAGAGACAGACAAGAAGCTTGATAGAGATCGCAGTGAAGACTCGGAGACAGACCAATGGCGGCATAGAGATCGCCATAGAGACTCAGAGACATACAAGAGGCGGGATAGAGATCACTATAGAGACTCGGAGACATACAAGAGGCGGGATAGAGATCGCCATAGAGATGCAGAGACAGATAAAAGGTGGGATAGAGATCGCCGTAGAGACTCTGAGACGGACAAGAGATTGGATAGAGATCGCAGTGGAGACACAAAGACAAACAAGAGGTGGAATAGAGATCGCAGTGGAGACTCGGAGACAGACAAAGTTAAGAAAAGCTCCCACAGTCATGATGCGAGTCTGGAAAACCCAGACCCAAACTCTGCCTTAGTGTTGCCAGAAAATAGTTCAACCCAGCCCTTTCAGAACACTACCAAACATGGTGGCGCCATCAACGATCCCTCCCACGTGAACGTTCTTGGAGCCACGGCCCCCTACCCTCATCTCTCTAGTAGTGCCGAGGCACAGAACCCCTCCTATCCCCTCCCTGATACCGTGTCCCCATATCCCCTCCCTTACACTGTGTCCTCCTATCATCTCCCTGAGACCGTGTACTCCTATCACCCTCCTCCCATGTCTTCACATCACCTCCCTGAAAGCGTGTCCTCGCCTGCTACCTCCACTCCTCAATCTCGGCTTGCTGGCGGCTTGTACCTTGATTACCTTCTCAACCCAGATCTGTCAAAGAGCGAGGGCCAGCATTGGTCTTCTCAACGCTGCCTACAGGTTATCAACATAACAAAGCCTATAGGAAAAGAGCGCTGCCTGACCACACTCAAGGGTGCGGTAAAATATCGCAAGAAACCCGTTATTAGTCAAACAAAAAAAAGGTTAAAACGAAAGTCAAGACAGGCAACTCTAGCCAGGGCAGCTGAAGCCCAGGCAGCTGTAGCTTCCCACAATCTTACCAGTGCTGAGGTGCCGGTGGTGGCTATCAAGGAAAAGCAGGAGGCAGTTAAGGTCCACAAGGAGCCAACAGAAGAAGAAATAAAGGCAAAGCTGAAGGAAAAGGTGCTTTCTTTACTCCACATGCTCATAATAAATTGCCACAATAACATTCACTGTTCAATAATAGTAATTTATTTGCCTTTTTTCCCCAACAATCTTTTAGCTTCAGGAATTCAACCAGAAGATGAAGCAGAGACCCATTATACAAGCACAAGAGTCTAGTTGCAGTACCTATTCGGACCTGGCTTAGCATGCTAAACTGGCTTAGCCAGGTTAGCATTATTTTATTTTTTAAATACAGCTGGAGCTACCTGACATCTTAGACCCGGTGGGATTTCTGTCTTGATCAAACAGGAGGACCTCACAGAAGCATGTATCGTTTCAGTGTACTATAACATTGTCAGAGGTCACTAGATTTCTATAGACAAGTTTTCTAAATGGTAACATGTAAGTAATGTTTTGTGAGTGCTATAGTGCATATACTGCTAATTGCGTAAACAATGACCTTGAATTTCAAATGCACTCCCTGTTGAACTGTAATTATCACCACCATACTCCAATACCATTTTTTTTGTCTTTATTAAGGACATTTTACAAAATAAATCGTAAATAAATACTTCTATTTGTAGCCTGAAGCTGAAGCAATATTTAATGTTTAAAGAAAAAACGTTCTTGAAATCGCATAATACAATGAACAAAACTAGTGCTGGACTGCCAAGACATCACAGCATGCAGTGGGACAACAATACCACCTAAAACAACTTGCTTTGACAACTGGCGCCGCAAAAACTGAAATAAATTACACACACAGTCCCTTGTAGCACGCGTTCCTCCCGGCCTCTGCTCAAATGCACTCCAATCCTCCTCTGTAAACTGATGGGTGGGGCGGCGTGTTGTTGGGGCCAATTTTACAGCTCGTCTTTGTCTTCTCCCTCGCATATGCAGGCCGCTCTTTGGCTGTTCATGTAGGGCCTGCAGCCTAGGGTCCACACGGTATTGAACATGGTGTCCGCCACTGTCTCACATGCTGAGGGCAAAAGGGAAGACACTGTAAACACACGTGTTGTATATGAAACGTTTTTTTCTTGGCAACAGTAAGAGCTGAGTGTATATATATATATATCCTTTCCTGATCATATACAGTCTATATTAAAAGCACCAGACTTGTTGGTTTCAAAACCCGGTCCCGTTGGCCTACTGACCTTCAACCTTTGATACGAATCCGAGGCTTTTCTTGAGGTCGGAGCAGATACTGTGGAGGCACCAGCGAAACTTGGAGTCACAGCGGTACTTGTTGGAGCCACAGGTGTCATAACACAAGTCCAACTGGTTGCAGCACTTGGTCATGGCTGGGATACCAGCATCCATCTGGCAATAAAACAAAGTGTGTGTTAGAATAGGATTGGCATTTTTTGCTAATCAACGTTTTGTGATCATTATTTGAATTTTCTGGACATTTGTGCAACAGCAATGCTTTTATAGTAACGTACTGATTCGGGAACAGGGATGCCCAGGAAGTAGGAGCTGCACCCATCAGGCTCCGGCATCTGGAAGTCGGGGCGGGGCAGAGGGGCTTTACCTGGAGGTGGATTACATCATCTTTATGGGTCATAATTGTATTGTAAATGCTGCTGGGGGGAAAAAAAGCCAACACAATGGTGTTTCAAACTCGAGATTTATATAATTAACAAAGAAACTGCTGTTATTTTTTTTTTAGATCTAATCATCATTGTCCATGACAATTTAGTTTAACAACAATAGTCAAAGCAAAAGTAATAACGTGAACCCACATGTCCGAAAAGGATGAAGCATATGCTTATTTAAACCCATCTACCCCCTCTCCACTGCTCAATTAGCAATCATTTCTCCCCAATATACATATTAATATAAAATAAAATAAAAAGATGAGATGCAGGCCACCGTATTTCATTTTTCAATTCCCATCCCATCATTACCCCCAGCCTACCGTATCTGCAGCGGTACTGACACACTCCGTCGCGCCCCCCCATCAGCTCCAGCATGGAGTCGAAGTAGCTGTTGACCGCCTCGAAGCCGCCCCGCAGGCTGTCCATCCCCCAGTCCCCCTCCTCCCCCCCGGGGGTCGGGGTCTGGCCGGGGTCTACCGGATCCGGGCCGGGGTCTGCCGGGGTCGCGTCCGGGTCCTGACCCTGGACACCGTGATAGGACAGCGCCAGCACCAAGAGTAACCACGGGGCGAGCGGGACCCGAACTGACATGTTTTATATTATATAGTTAATTAAAGAAGAAAGGCCTGCAGGGAAAATGCCTGCGTTCAAAGCAGCAGCTGGGAGGACACAAGTGAGGTAGAGAGAAATACAGAAACCGGTGCATCACGACCTGGACTTTGAGCCCGGCCATCATGTCGTCCTCCACTGTGGAGGAACAAAGTTCAGGCTTTTATCTGGATTATTTCACTTATGTATACTGACCATTGGCGGCCTTATCTGTGTTTCACCCGTTTCAATTGAAACGCCCCCCCCCCCCCCCAGATCTCAACAATTATTTAGCGTTAAATAATCCTACAACAGTGCATGCATAATAACGAGAAAAATAAGGAGAAAAAAGGCTAGAGTTAACAGTCTCTCAAAGCACAATATTCACAACAAAACATCTGCTGAACTTGAAGGACTTGAGGTTGACTTCACTGAACTTGTCTTGAATGAGAGGAAAATGAAACGCACCTATCCTAGTGGATCTGGAAAAACGGAAAATATTTGCCAACAAAACTAAATAGTCTGCCCAAAAGTGACCTCTTTCTCTGGTCCAGCATCTGCACCACCGTCACATTATTCTGGTCCAACATCTGGAGATGCTGCTCCTCAGAACCATGGAAATGAGGAACCCTTCTTCCTTAAACGGATCTGGCGATAATGATGACCACACTTTATATTGTTTGATGAACAAGCACAACTGAGATGATTGAAAACATTTGAAAACAATGATTTTTATGTATTTATTTTATTTATTTGCGCAAAAAATGTAATTGTTTCAGTTTTTAATTGTTTGGTTTGTAACTGTTATGTTGTTGCTGTTCATGATGTTGAAAGTGCACATAATGCATTTAAGTTGAAGTTTTTCTCTTTCCTATGTTTTTCCCCCGCACACAAACCGACATAGGCTATTGAGAGGGACACAATAACGTTACATTTAAGTTCAATCTCAGCTCCAGACATTAGGCCTACTCCTGGCAAACCTTTTGAAGGACAATCGTTGATATATAGGCACAGGCCAAACTACAAATGTCCCCAACACATGTTTAATTTCAGACATATAGGTTAGGATAATTATAACAGGACAGGTCACAGATTACAACGCGTTATTATTAGACGTAGGCCTACACGTGGCGTTTAATTTGCAGACCGTTTCGGTGCTACTTGGTGATAGACACCGCCCAGCCCCTATCAGGACGAACAACTCTTCCAAAGGTCTGGTCCTGATAACATCACGTCGCGCTGTCGTCAGCGATAGTTTATCACACACCCACCCTATCCGTTTTACCCGTAGTAGGCCGAGTTGTTTTTTCAAATAATCCGTTATTATGAGACACATATATAACTGCACATTTGACAATGATGGCCGCGTCATCATTTAGGATGATTGAGAGTCTGCTCTGCTGCTGCTGTCTGTGAGGAGCGACGTTTTCGTTTTGACAAACGCCACTGCGCATGCGGTGCGTACGACCGCCAGCAGAGGGTCTCGCGCGGTGGCTTAAACACGTGACACGTGACGTGCGCGGAAGTCTTTGTAAACACGCTGTTCGCACCTATGGTTCGCACCGGCACGGTTTGAAGACGCTGCTTCTAAACAGTTTAAGAAACAGCGCTATCCTTCATTCATAACGTTTTAAAGTTGCGGGCAAGCACATTTCGTTGACGTGACACGAAGGGCAGTTCGTTGTCCGTTGTCAAGATTGCTTAGATTTAATGTATATTGGATGCTAATAAACTTAGCTATGGCCTTATTGTGATCAGGTTAAATTATAGAAATCAAATAACTAGCTAATCAACAACAAATAAAATGGCATTTGCGAACCTATTTAAAACTCTGTCTGCTGCTAAAGAAGATCCTGCCATACCATATCAATCACCTCGCCCATACAGGTAAGCGGTTTGGATGTGAGCTTTTACAAAATGCATTATATTAACACGTACATGCTTTCATACGGTTTATTTTGGTAATTAATTTGTCACGTATCATACGGATAGAAATGGCGTCCAAGAGTTGTGTGGCACGAGAAGACCAAACCTTGGTGGACAGCAGACTGACCAGAAGAATGTAAATAACATTTAACTCCTAAAACATAAAAGTTTGTATTTCATTAGAAAGTGTGTTAAGTTTGTTGTGAATATATGTGTGGTGGGGTGAGCTGCTGGGTTGGAGGTTGGGCATGAGAGTATGCTAGTGTATATGTTTTTTGTTTTCTCAGGGACCCCCTTGAAAACGAGATGTTTAATCACAAGGGGTTATCCTTCAATAAAGAGATTTATATTTATATGTGTGTATGTATATATATATATATATATATATATATATATATATATATATATATATATATATATATATATATATATATATATGTACAGTATGTGTGTGTGTGTGTACACATACACACTTATTTTGTATTTATTTTTAGTTTTTGTTGCTATTTCATAGAAGCAGTATAATCAAGCCAAGAGATCAAAGACTCACAGAGCTCCAACATTCTATGACTATGACAACCCAGACGGTGACCCCAGAGCACCGGCCAACTTTAATCACAGTGGACACTCGGACAAAGAGCGAGACCTTTCTGACTACAGCAGGGCCATCTTTCAGCACAAAATGGATAAGAAAGTCCAACATCAGAAAATCCAAAACACACAATTCAAGCAGGAAATGCAGCAACAAAATATGAGACGAAAGAGTAAAAAGAAGAAGCAGGGAAACCCCCATAGTCAGAGCAACAATGGCGGCTGTGCTAATGGAAGACAATGGCATCAGGCTGACCGTGGAGGATGGTTTCCGTCTAAGGGAAGAGGACGTACTAAAAAAAATGAAGACAACAAGCAGGTAAGCAATGCTGGTCTGCGTCTGTGGTTGTATCACATACCAGAGGTGATGAGCCTGGCAACACTTTTATCCAAAGCAAATTACAGTGAATCTCTTTTTAGGCATGTCTCATTAAATTGAGCATGTAGGTATGCAGGTAGGCATCTTGCTCAAAGATGCCTGCAGGTGCAGACATTGGGTTTTAAACCTGTACTTTTTCACTGAGAGTTGAATGTTCTAACAATAAGCCTATCCTGCTTTCCCTCCAAGTTACAAATGGCTCTGGTTTGTTTGTCTGATATTTGTTATGACTCTTGTTATGTTCATATGACGATATCCTCTAGAATCCACACACCAAAAAAGTCAGGCCCATGACCCAGGGGTTTAAGGACCAGAATGCTTTGGAAGTTAATGGGCGGTTACTCTGTAAACATTTCCTGAAGGGAAGATGCACCAAGGTAGATGAAACATATTGCACTTCATATGACAAATGACCTTTTCAGCTGATCTTCATGTGGACGTTTCTTTCCTGAGTCTCAGTGTGATTTATTTTGTCCTTGTGTACAGGGTGATGAGTGTCAACTGGAGCATGGCGATGCTGTCAATAATTTGATCAAAGAAGTTTGTAAATTTTACATCCAAGGGTGCTGTTTAAAAGGAGAGAGCTGTGCATACATGCACAATATCCTTTTGGTGGACAATATTCTGTACGTATTATGTTATATTGTTTTAAATTGTGTTGTGAAGTGATGGCAACATGCCATGCCGCTTGCAGTTGCCAACTGTTGACTGTCATTGGGGATCAAATTTTATTTACAACACACGATTTCCTTATCGATGTTATTTCTACGCTCCTTCCCCTGTAAGTATTTCCACACTTGGGGAAAGTGTTCCAAAGAAGCTGATTGTAGGTTTTCCCACGAGCCCCTTACTGACCTCACCAAACAACTGCTGGATCAGGTGTGTGTGAATTTCCTTTTCACCAAGTTCCAATTTTTTCCCTCTGTGCGATGGATTGAACTTTTTAGTAACTGACTGACATTGACTGCCATTTCAAATTAATGTAAATCTCTGCAGGCGTTACAGCGGGACAAGGATCTCATCGAGTTGGAAAACAAAAGACAGCAGGAGATCTTGGCTCAGCCAGTGATGCCAGACCTGGAGGTAACTACCCAGGAGGACGCCAGCAGCCCTAAACCTGACATATTGCTGCATCCAATCAGGTCTGGATTAAAAAATGTCACAAATTCATTATCATGTGACATTATTGACATAATGACTTTTTCTTCTTTCTTTTCTTCTCTTGTGTAACTCGGGGGTATTTTATGTTTCCACAGGCCCAATTTTTACAACAGTTCATGCCCCGCAGAGCCACCCAGCAAAACAGAGGAGTTGATCGGAACTGAACAGGAACATGAGCCAATGCACATTACGAATACATCCCTTTCCTGCAGCCCCCCGTCAGTTCCCCTCAGTGATTTCCAAGCGGTTTCCTATTCGGTTGAAGCGGTGCTCGGACCTATGAAATACAAGCCTTTCCCTTCGCTGTTTGGGTCGAGCAGAGACTCAACCCCCTCGTCTTCCCCACCGTATTCTTTTGCCAGCCCGTCGGTCATGGCCAACCACGTAAAGGCGCCATACGCCGTGGATGCTGTACTCAGGTCGGTTAAGACTGTTGGAAGTTCTAACTTGACCCGTGCCAGAGACCCACCTCTGTCCGCCAATCCTCTGTTGACCCATTATGGTTCTGACCATTCTCAAGAGGTCCCCAAATCTTTCCGGGACTCAGGAATGTCCTATGAGAAGGCCTCGTGTTTAAAACCCGACACTGTAGAATCAAACGAAGCCAAAGCAAGGCCGAACGGAAGTCGCGTCGTTCCATCCTCAAATCCTGAGCATAAACAAGCCAGCCGGCGTCTGCCTATGGATATAATTGTCCCTCCAGACTCTCGGGGCCCTGCAGAGGTTAATGATGTAGTTGTTGACTCGAACAGCTGCACCGATAACCGCGTTCTACCTGCTCAACCGGGACCTCGACCAGCTGAGGATATGCAGAAAGCCTTCCACAGCCTTTTTGCAAGCCCTCTCAATCAAAATGTCTTCAATCCTCCTCATCTTAGACCACTTTCTTCTGCTGCACCGTCAAACCCCCGATACTCTGTACTGTCACCATATACCTCTTCAGCTATAAAAAACAGGAAGGAGAAGACTGCTTCTACTGTCACTGCCACTGGCCACCACAATACACATGCTTTAGCAAGGTCTCTCTCTCACAAAGCTGCACACCGACAAAGTGCTGACTTTAAGGTTGGTAACCCAGGAGTACCGTCTGGCTCAAAGCCACAGAGCACAGAGTCACCCGGCCAAACTCACCAAGCCAAGATGGACTGCAGACCCAGTAAACCTGCTCACTGTGAACAATCTGTATTGGGACGTAGTAAGCCTGTGAAAAGGCCCTACCATGGTAGTAAAGCAAGCTCTGATATGGACAGCGACGAGGACCTGCCTCCCTTACAGATCGCAACAGACTTAATGGCATCTTCCGATTCCCAAGAGCCAAGCGAGGTTGGACCTTGCAAGGCCAGCTGTAAAGTGTTGCAAAGTCTGTTTGCTACCCCTATCCATGAGACTACTGCTCCGCTTCCATCAGCACAGGTGAAACCTGGTACTTTTAAGCCTCTCCTTGTAGAGGGCAGCAGTGAAAACCACATTAGGAACTCTGGGGCTGTAGCCTCACCTACCGCTAGTCCAGGTCCTAAACATCCGAACCAAAAAGGGCAGAAATCTCCACAAAATGACCAACAAACGCCTACTGAACCCATTCAGAACGACGGCAGTCTATGTTGTCGGAGAGATTCGCAGATAGATTTGTCTGAAATCTCTTCGGACAAAGGTAAGGGGTTAGAATGTCGTGCCTATTTATTGTTTATTTTTTCCTCCTGAAATTTACGCTTTTCTGCATTTCTTTTTCATAGCCCCTTCCGATGCTGCCACTACGACTAGTAATTCAGTTCTCAAGACCCTCTTTCTAAACCTCAGACCCTACTGCCAGGAAGAAGACAAACATAATATCCACAGCGGTGCGTACTACTTTGAATTAACTTTATTAACAATATTAAACTCTGAGTGCCAAATTAGGCACATGCACATCTCATGCCCACAAGCATCAAAGTAATACATATTTGATTTGTCTCTACATGTTTGAAGTGACGCATTTAATTGAATTCATCATATCACTTTCAGAAAGCGCAAGTGAGGGCAACACACACTTTTCATCTGCTTATAGAGAGTAACTCGCCTTCAGCAAATGTATTCAGTTATAGTGTTCTATGTAGGGATGCACAATTGATTGTAAATCAATCGAAATCGCGAGTTTGGCTTCTGCAATTAGCTAACGTGAAAGGTTGCAATTAATTTATTAAAAAAACAAGACAAAGATATAAACATAAATAAATCTGATTTTGTACTGCCATTACATTAAATTACAAACAGTTACAAAATAGTTGTATTACTATTGTTTTTTATACAGGAGGCGCACAATATTAATTTAATCGATAATCAGCACATTTTGCAATGAATAATCACAACAAATTTATATGAGGGTCTAAAGGCTTTTTTCTATATTACTCACATTTCATCGTTCACCATTATACTGCCGCCAGGGTGGGTGCTACACACTGGTAGTGGATAAGGTGTGAATTCTCACACACTACATTTTTGTTTTGAGTGCCTTGAAAAGCGCTATATACCTAAAGGCAATGGATTATTATTATTAGCCTGGTAGTAATTATACACCAGTTACAAAGTTATGCACACACTCTACTGTCCTTAAGCTATATAAATAAAGCTTCACTTACTTATGGTAATATCAATCAAGTACGTTTTTACAAATCTAAGAAACTTTCTTGCATGTATATGAACTGATCTTTTTTGATTGAGGTTTTTGTGAGATTTGACCATCTGAGTGTGGCCCCAATATTGCCGGTTGTTCCCACTTGGAGGCCACAGTCATAGCCTGGAGTTCACCTCTCTGTTCATCTCTCAGCTCCAGGGCTCCTGTGAACCGACCGGTCGGCCAACGGCTCCAGCTCCACACCGGCCCCTTAGCTCACAACCTGTCCTTTTTTATTGTGTTAAAATATGAAATATAATATGAAAAATAATAAAATATATAACATATGAAATGTGTCATAACCTGATGCTTGCTTTACAGTCCTCTTCGCCACTACTTGCGGAAAAGGCCATTATATTTTGTACCGTCTGTGTTTACATACAATATAAAATATATTCGCCAACACTAGGTCTGCAAAAGTATTTAAATATAAATATAAACCAAGCGTTGACGTTGAATCCTAGTTATGTTTAACTGTAGCTGTCAAACAATGCAATACGTGATTGCAAGTAGTCAACTCTTGCATAATTAAGGACAACAAAAGCGACCAGATTAAATGTCATGTCAAAACAACACGATACAAAGTATTACCATAAGACGACAGATCTATCGTAGTTGATCTAAAAGTGATCCGTCTCCATTGTCTGAGGGGGAACGAGCACCATCTACTGGACGGTGAGTGTAATGCACCGTCCAGTTGCATGGTTTTGCTCTTGAAGGACCCCATCTGGCATTCACAGAAACGCATGGTTTTATTTTAGTCCAATGTGGATGTACGATTTGCATGCATCACGGCAGGCCACCCACGTTCAGCATGAATGCACTACAACAACTTGTTTGTTTTTTTTTTAAACATCCTGTCGACAAGAATTTGTTTGTTCATTGTCAAAATTGGTTAGTTTTATTGTATACTTGATGCATGCTACTATGGGATCATTGTGACCACATTCAATTATAGAAATCACTAATACCTCTGCTGCTGAAGAAGGCTAATAATAATAATTATACTACTCTGAGTATTGTCTGTTTTAATACAATTATTTTGGTAATTCATTCGTCATGTATCATACGGATGGAAAGGGTGTCCAAGAGTTGTGTGCCATGAGAAGACCAAACCTTGGTGGACAGCAGACTGGCCAGAAGGAAAAGCACAACATCAACAAATAATATTTAAATCCCCAAAATATTTATTTCATTAAAAAGCTTTTGTTGTGTGGTCATTTCCACATGAGTATAACTCGCATATATTTCCGTCGCCATTTCATAGAAGTAGTATAATCAAGCCAAGGGCATAAAGACAAATATTACACATTGAACAACAATTGCTTGTTAGGTAGACTTTCCCGCTCTGCCATGTAAAAACACAATTATTCTAAAAGTTAATTTTGGACCCTGCTGCTGCCACTGGCCACCACAATACACATGTTTTAACAAGGTCTCTCACTCACAAACCTGTACACAGACAAAGTACTGACTTTGAGGTTGGTAACCCAGGAGTACCATCTGGCTCAAAATGTTTTGTCTCTATTTAATAATGTAAAAATATGCACATAATTACTACTCTGCAAAACGATATATAGACAAAGCCTTTACAGTTGCTAGTTGAGATACCTTGGATTTTGAATTCACAATGTACCATGTGTAACATTACATTATGATATCCAAACCCCTTGTATTTACATTTACCTTCCTTGTTTGTTTAGCGCCTTTCCAGTATATCCAGGAACTTACACTACATTTGACATTTCCTTTTTGTTATTTATTTTCTCGACTTAGAGAAATGTAATCTTGGTTGGTTAGCAATTTCTGAATTGTTCTAAAATCTGCACTCCTATGACAGTTTAAATTGTTAGATACAAATGTTTTAAATACTAAAATGTCTTCACGTTCTCTCACTAGACTTTAGACAACTAATCGGCCGTTTGTGGTTCTGTATCTAGCAATTCTCTTAACTATTCTACATATAGTTTTTCTAAATGCCCACAGCTGCTTCTGTCCCTTTTAAGAACAGGGCAAAAGCTTTAACCTTAATATACAACTAATGTAATCTATCCTATCTAATCTATATTATAACCTAATATAATCTATCCTATCTAATCTATATTATAACCTAATATAATCTATCCTATCTAATCTATATTATAACCTAATATAATCTATCCCGGGAACTATCCGGGAGGAGCTGTTCTTTGCCATGTGTCTTCTCCTGGGCTTTCAACTGCCACCAAGATGGTCTCCGTTGGCAGTGTGCTCTCCGCTGTCGGGACTATGGAGAAGTGGATTGTCCTCCGACACGGGAGGAGCAGGGGCGTCCATTGATGACTTCTCTGCTTCCTCCTCCTTCTCCTCCTCCTTCTCCTCCTCCCCATCATGCTCTTATTTTATATTTCATCGTTTTCCTCTTGAAGCACCCCATCTGGCATTGACAGAAATGCATATTTGTCTTTGTCCAATTCAGGGTATCTTTGAATGGACTAGTCATGTACTGACTAGTCACTAACCTAAGTGCTTCATTACAACAACATTGTAATGATTTAAAAACCTAAAAAACCCATCATATATCAGAGGGGTGTATCGATTGCACACCTATAGTCTGGCTTACAGGATGTATTGTTGGGATAACCCCGCCCAAGCCTGCCATTGGGTGACTGTAATAGTCGCCCAATGGCAGGCTCTGGGCGGGCTTATACCTTATACTCCTCCCCCTTCTGCCATCTGCCACCGTTGGTGCATCCTGGGCTTAGCGCCGCCCAAGACGATTGTGATCAGTTAAAGACATACAAACAAGGCGGAGTGTTTTTTTTTTACCAGAATGATAGTGAGTAGAGCCAGACCTTTCTCCAGCAATGAAGTGTGGATATAGGTCTGGCTATGCGAGACTACTGCACACCTAACATTACCTAATGGTCTGTGAGTGGCATGGCTTGGCCATGTGAATGTACGGTGATTGGTCACCCACTTGGCTACTTAGCCAGAAGGGAACATGAACTCCCTTCTGCCATTAAATCGGCTTGAAGGAGAAGAAGGTAGATATACTGAAATCATGTGAGATTGCAATGGCTTTGATGGAACATAATTTCCTGATGCTTAATAACATTAATAACATAATTACAAGTCAATTACGGATTTCTGTTTTTGAGTTCTAGTCAGTAAGCTTTCTCAAAGAGATGTTTATAGAAGAGCAGCTTATACAGCTTACCAACCCCCTAAAATAATCCAATCTGCTCCAGAATTTAAAAGTTTAAGGGCTTTCTCTCTCATTTACAAAAAAGTAATATGCATGCCTAATTTGAGGGGAAAAGAAGAGACTCTCTCTGACGACCTTCCCTATTCATGAAGCGACACTCACTTTGAACAGGATGACAGAGATGATCAAAAGAAGCAGTAGTCCTGTGCCGCCTCCCACTGTCGCAATGATCATTGTATTGGGAGGAATGATCAGTTCAACATGAATAGAAGGCTATGGAGATAACAAGAATACAGAAGTCATGAACGGGCCCTAAAACCATTTGGACTTACATTTCATATAAATAAATAGAAATAATGTATACCTGTGCCCGGGGAAAGCTTATATCCTTCTAAAGATAAAAATAATAAAGTTGGGAAGAAAAGAATTCTGATGATAATCACAACACACTATTTGTAAGATCATCAAACACATTATCATCGTGAGTGAATAAACCCCCACCGATTGTTCACTGGATGCCTGAACGTAGCGGACTTTGTCGTAGGTAACTTCTAGAAAGCTTCTCAAAGTCACATCTTGTGTTTCACCACTGAATATCATTGACAGAGACCTGATCTGTGAAGGGAAAAACATTTGCATTTATTTGTCACAAAATAATTTTGAAATGGTTACTGAGGTGCTAGAATGAGTGCATGTGTAACACAAACCTTTGCACGTTGCTTGATGTCCTTAAAAGATACTTCCCCAGACAGTGTGACCTTAGTGGTTGAATATTTGTCCAGAGTGAATGTCTCACACCCTATGGTCTTGTAGTTATTGTCAGAAGTCCGGTTCTATAGTAAAACGTGTTAATTGAGTACAATAATAATATTATCATAAAATGGTGGATATTGCTCTGACCGTTTTGGTTGCCCATGGGTGAACAAAGTATCTTTACTTACATCTGGTAACTTAGTCATGTTAGATTCCACACATGGTTTGCCCTACAAAAAAGGTGGGGTGATTTAAATTTAGGAAATTATTGTAAAAAATAATAATTTTCGAGAGCATTTACTGTCATGAATGCCACCTGATTACCTCTTCGACTACGACTTGATAGTTGTTCATTTCAAAGTCATGCTCCATTTTAGTAGGGATCGTGACGGACACTGTGACAGGCAACTTTCTGGAACCCAGGTTCTTTACCTGATAGGTGAAAACAGAATGTCATCATTACGTACTCAACATCAGTTTGAAAGATGTGTAACATTTTATTATGAATATGAAAAATCTCAATCGTTTTTTAGTATTTGCGCCTATAGTCTACCTCGTATATGACAACAACTTTCTTTGGTACATCATCTTCTGGAGTGAAGTTGAGGTAGGTAATAGTGTCTTCATGCCTACAAAAAGTAACAAATAAGATATATACTGGATATATTTCAATAATTAAACTGATAATTGTATGAATTTCACACAGTGAATGCCCTTTCCATTTAAAATGTATAGATACTTACACTGCTACTGTTAAATCAACTTGATATTGTACAGGGATGGCTTTGGTCATTAAGCTCTTGGTGGAGTTATTATTATCACTGTACAAAAGAGCACATAACAATATTGAATCCAATAAATGAATAACAAATAAGTAAAATGTTATAATAATACAATAAATAAATAAAAACAAAAATGCACCTCTTTCCTATGACGGTCATTGACATTGCGCTGTCCCAGTCATATGTATCCATAACGCGGAACAAAGCTTTAAACGTTGCCTTAAATATGTCAACAAAAAAACAAAAACACAACATCACACAAGGACAAGGGAATCTTTTTAACAAGGACAAGGGAATTGTTTTAATATAGAAATGTAAAAAATATGTACAGGATAATCCACTCTTTCTAAATGTAGTCCCATCTGAGTCCCATCAATCAGCCAGACTACTTATACAGCCTTTTATCTATCTTTAACAGTTCTTTAATCCTTGGTGTTTTTCCATCTGCTTTTAAGCATGCTGCGGTCCAACCTCTTTTAAAGAAACCCAACCTAGACCCCTCTGATCTTAATAATTTTAGACCTATTTCTAAACTTCCATTTTTATCAAAAGTTTTAGAAAAGTTGTTTCCTCACAACTTTTATCTTTTATGTCACAAAATAACTTATTTGAAAAATTTCAGTCTGGTTTTAGAGCTTTGCACAGCACAGAAACTGCCTTGCTTAAGGTAACCAATGACCTACTTTTAACTACTGACAGAGGAGAGAGTGCAATTTTAATTATTTTAGACCTAAGTGCCGCTTTCGACACTATAGATCACACAATTTTAATAAATTGTCTTAAAAATGTTATTGGTATCAGGGACACTGCACTTGGTTGGTTCATTTCTTATCTTTTTAACAGAACCTGTGCGGTCACCATCGGCAACCACTCTTCCTCTACAACCCAAATAGCCTATGGTGTACCGCAGGGTTCCATTTTAGGTCCTATTTTATTTTCAATATATATGCTCCCACTCGGCCAAATCATCCAGCGGCACAATGTTTCTTTTCATTGCTATGCTGACGACACACATATACCTACCGCTGAGACCCAACGATCCCAGAAGCCTGGCTGCTGTTTTAGACTGCCTCAAAGACGTGAACCGCTGGATGGCCCATAACTTCCTCCAACTTAACAACTCCAAATCTGAAATAATACTGTTCAACCCGCCATGCACCATCACCAGCCCCATCAGCCTCGGTCCATTATCCGGTAACATCAAGCCCACTGCCAGAAACTTAGGTGTCATTTTAGATTCAGACTTCACTTTCATCCCTCACATTAACAAAGTTGTACACTCCTGTTTTCTCCACATCAGAACCATTTCCAAAATTAAACATTTTCTATCACAACCCGACCTCGAAAAAGTTATCCACGCACTCATATTCTCCCATCTAGACTACTGTAACTCTCTGTTAACCGGCATCAACCACAAATCACTCTGCCGCCTCCAGCTGGTTCAGAATTCAGCAGCTAGGCTTCTCACTGGTTTTAACAGACGGCATCACATCACACCTGTTTTGGCTCCCTGTCCATTTTAGAATCGATTTTAAGATTTTATTGATCACTTTTAAGGCTCGCTGGGGTCTAGCCCCCAAGTACATCACGGACATGCTGGCCCCGTACGAGCCTGCTCGCAGCCTTAGATCCGCGGGCGACGCCCTTCTTAATGTTCCAAGGTCGAGGCTCAAGACTAGAGGTGATCGGGCTTTCTCCACCAGGGCGCCTCGGCTTTGGAACGACCTGCCCGCGGAGATAAGGCTGGCTGAATCGGTAAACTCTTTTAAATCACTTCTTAAAACACATTTTTACAGACTTGCTTTTACGTGATGCCATCTTTTTAGTCTTTTTAGTCTTTTTATTATTTTTATTCCTTTCTTTTTCTCTTCCTCTATGTCTTTTTGCTCTAGCACCTATTAATCTCGTTTGGTTTATTGTGTGTATATATGAGTATGTTTATTTATCTTATTATTGTATATGTGTTTTTGATTATTATGTATTTATTTGATTTTTTTTACTTGCTCCTATGTATTTTATGTCAAAGCACTTTGTAAACCATTGTTTTTAAAGGTGCTATATAAATAAAGATATTATTATTATTATGAGAACTGCAAAACTGACTAAATACTGCGCACAAAAAAAGATATTCACTGAAAATCATATTTCTCCATGGAAATATGGCGCAATTGCATCCGCCAATTTCACATGCATTTTTAAGAGGCCAGATGATGTGGGGTAGAGGTGCGCGGATGGGCTATTATTGTATCCGCAACCGCATCACAAAACTCATCATCCGTCCGCCATCCATCCGCACCAACGTTTTTTGACCAATTTCAAAACCGCACCCGCCCGCCATCCGCGGGCGCTGCTGACGCGAGAAAAAAAGTGTGCTTGTTTTTATCGGATGTAAGTAACAATATTTAACAATGTAACTTATATATATCTTTTCATTTGATTGGTTCAACCGCCACCCGCCCGAATTTAATAAAAATATTATTTTTCGTAAGGTCATCCGCCCGATCCGCGGTTTAACCGCGGAGTCCGCGGCTGTAACCGCCATCCGCGCACCTCTAATGTGGGGATGCTAATGCCAGAGTAACCACATTTCAAGGACGACTGATTCCAGGAAGATTTCTATTGTTTTGTATTTTGAAGGAGAGTTCTTTATTTTTGCTGTCTTGTTAACTGCTAGTATGTTATGTGATAACTGCTAGTTTGTTATAGCCTGGTTCCGCCCGCCTCCGTACTTCCGCTCAATTTTCATTTCACTTCCTACTAGGTCTGGGAGTGCTGTATGTTAGAACGATTTATTTTCCCTCAAATGTGCCTTCCAATCAGCGAACAGGAGGCGCGGCCTGAGAACAGTGACGTAGAGGTCGTGCGCGAATTTCAGTTATTGAGCGGAAGTACGGAGGCGAGCGGAACCAGGCTAATGCTAATGCTCACTGCATCTGCCGTTTGTATACTGCGCGCAACGTGGTTTCTGGCGCATGAAATTCGTCACAACCAAACGTTAGCGATTGGTTAAGGCAGATCCAGAGTGGCACTGGGCAGAGCCAATAGGTTTTAAACTTCAACAGCACCCGCCTTCAAGTGAGAAATCGTTTGTCTCTATAGCAGTTCTAGACCATGAGTATGAATGAAATGAGTACGAAGGTCTAGTTAGGACTAGGCTAAGTTTGTTATGTGTTAACAGGGTTATTTTAGCCAAAGGAGGTTGGCCAGGAAATGTTGCGCATTAGTTTAGAATGGGGATGAGACTCTAGTTTGGGTTCTTAGCCCCCGCGTTGTGCATTCATTTTCGATACATGCACACCTCATTGTGGATTATCCCTTACTTATACCACAGGATTGTACTTAAACTTGATCCTGATTGGTCTATAATGTCCCACGGGTGTGCGTTATTTTTAAACAACGGAACACCTCTGCCTTTTAACAGCTTTTAATAAATGCGCTACAAATCCAACATAAAAAAAAACACGTTCAAATACAAATCGACCAGATGTAAAGAATTTCCCAGGATTGGGATCAATAAAGTGTATATCTATGTTTCCTTGACAACTCAAAAACAATATGCTCAAAGCATTGCATAAGAATATTTTGATTTCAGCTAAATAAGTCAAAGTTATAGAAGTGGTTTATTCCTTACATAATATACATGGGTTTTTGCTAATTAATTAATAGTTAGGTCACAACTCACAAGTGGTTTAGTAAGTAATTTAAATGGACTTCACACTGGCTCCTTGTTACAAATTAAGCTTTGCTGTGGGACTTAACTCACGCTGGTTCTACTGCGGTACACAGGAAGATTGACACCGCATATGGTCTCGTTGAGAACCCCCTCCAGATCCCTACAGGAGGGCAACGTTGGCCTAGATGACTGTTGAATCCAATGCAAAACGGAGAACAAAAAAAAAAAAAAAAACGTTAAAAAAACAGTCTCATATCCTCAACGCATTTCATTTAGCAAAGAAACTGCTTGTTTGGGCACGTCACCGTCAACAGGGTCAACATGGAGAAGGAGAGGCCTGGAGGGTAGGAGATGTAGAGCTTTGTGTTGAAGGAGTCGTCTGCATAGTTGGACAGACTTATGTGCACATAGAAGCTGTTTTGGTTTACCACCACTAATGTTGGGGTGCTGTAAGACAGAGTTTCCTTTTAGTTACAAAACTCATATATGGTATAGTGGTCGGATATGGGTTGGATATATACTGTACATACGTGAAGTTAAAGTCCACCTCCAGTTCCGCAATGCAGGTGTCATTGGTTCTGCAGTTCCTCTCGAAGGGGACCTGAGACACAGAGACGTTTGAAGAAGAATGATGCATACAATATTGTTAGGGTAGATTGTGGTTTGTGCATTAGAGTTTAAATGAGGTGGATACCTGATGTAAAAGTGTTAAGGCTCTGAGGAGACTAAACATGAAGTGCTTGTGATAGACGTACCATCGTGTGCTAGATTATGCCCTGAAACGCTTATTTACACCTCAACTGATGAAAAAAACTATTTACACACACACACACACTCTACTGGTAAGAGCAAACATGAATAAGATAAGGATATATTTCTCAAGATCATTCAAAAGAGGTATTATTGCAAATGGCAGTATGGTATCTTCTTAGAATAAACTACAAATGCATAATAAACAAACAAATAAACATTACTCGGCATCTGTGTCTTCCTGACTTTGACATATAGTTGTGATTGGTATTTCTTACAAATATATGCATCCTACATGCAACAGCTCCATTCAGATACAGATATGTCCAGATGTATGCATAGAGATCTGTTAGCATTTAGCTATCACCATACCTCAGTATCCACCTGCGTAACACTGTCTGCATTCAGGACGCTTGCCATTTTCTTGCTTTCAAGTTGAGCAAATTTCAATCTGATGACGATGGGTGATAATGTATCGTATACACATTTCTGCAAAAACAAATTAGTCAGATGTACAGGCCAAAAATCTCAATATCTCTCTCTCTAGTAAACATGAATAAAATAACAATTGTATTATACAGCATAAAATCCATTCATTAGTATTTTTCTTAACAAAATGTATATGATACACATGAACAAAACTATTTTTTAAAAGTGAAACAAGGAGTGCATATGTTGAAGCATTAAAGGGCTCTGCATACTGGCATATTGATGGAGTGGTTGAAACAGTGTTTGGTCCTTATCGCCACAGTCGACTGAAGATATTTGTTTCCTTTGGGGTCTGTTTCCATAAAGAAACCGCGAATTGTTTTTCTCATAGGATCCACATCCAAACTGTAGGAGATGTTCAGTCCCATGTTTGTTGTACCTAGGCAGACATTAAAGAGCCCTTTGGTTAGGCTAATAAGTATGTCAAGTCAACTCTATTTATATAGCACATTTCATACACAAGGCAACTCAATGTGCTTCACACACACGTTTTTTTGTTTGGAAGGATGAAATAAATAAAGACACGTTATACAATAAAAATGATTTGAAAGAATGCATAACAAAGACCTTTAAAATCTAACATATAAATTCAAGACAAATTGGAGTGCGCGATTTACGACCGACGGGGGGGGCGCGCTCACACAATGTGAGCAGCCCCCCCCTTGCCGCGCTACTGCTGAGGGGTCTAGAGGGGTCATATTGTGGGAACATTTCAGTGATGTTTGTTGGTTCTAAGGCAATTTGTGATTTATCGGTGAGTAGTTTTATTTTTTAAATCAATCCTCTGACACACAGGGAGCCAAAGCAGGGATTTGAGAATTGGTGTTATTTGTTCACATTTTTTGGTCTTTGTTATTTATGACTCTCGCAGCATTCTGAACAAGCTGTAGCTGTCTGAGCTTTTTAGGGAGACCTAAAATGAGGCCATTACAGTAATCTCCCCTACTAGTGATAAATGCATGAATACATTTTTATAGGTCTTGGACATGAGTCCTCTCAATCTTGCGATGTTTTTAAGGTGATAGTAGGCTGCTTTTTTGTGGCTGTTGAAATGTAGATCTGAAGCTATAACAACACCAAGGTTTCTGGGTTGACCTTTCGTTTTTAAAGACGGGTCAAGGTGTGAGGTAACGTTTAGCCTTTCTTTTTAGGCACCAAATATTGGCTCGCCTAATTCTTCTTTAATAGCCTAGTCCGCATTGAACTATAATGCGTTGAACGATAATGCTTACTTATAAACATGTTTGAGTTGAGCACAAGCATCCCGGTGCTACTTCATGTTATCTCTTACCAGGTTTACTGTAGGTTACTTCTTTCAAATCAAAGCACACAGTGATGGTAACCATCGGCAGAATAACTCCTTGGTGGTCTGGACAGTGGATGCTGGCAGTGCTTATCTCTGCAGGTTCGAAGTGCAGCTGGGCTTTGACATTCACCACTGGCTTGGACCTAGGTGACATAGGAGGATGTTTGTTTTTTTGCTTGTGCTCATTGCTTCTGGACAATTACATGTTATCATACTAAATGCAGAAAAATGGTATCACTTAAGTACATCACTTTGAGTCGAATCTGTTTCACTGTACAGTGAGACCCCGGTACATTCTCTCATTCAGAATGTGATTTATGCTATATAGGACCTTCAAAAGTACTAAAGTGGGATTAAGGATTGCCCAAAACTGCCATATCCCAATATAAAAAAAACATTTAGCAAAATGAGCCACGAAAGGCAATTCATTCAAAAGGACTTGCTTTGCTGATTTTGTTTAACATGAAAGTTGTCCTTTCAAAAAGGATTGTTGACAGTATTGTAACTCTAACTGTACACGTACTTTAAGATGAAAACAGCTCCACGTGAGCCAACGACCAGGTCAGCCAGTCCATCCCCTCCAAGGTCAAATCTACCGTCCACCGCTTGCCCAAAGAAATGGACTCTGGGATCTGCTGTGATTCTCTGAAATACAACAGGTGGCAGGATGGTCTAGTGGCTGCAGTGTTCGACTTCCGGACCGAAAGGTGCTGGGTTCCCTCCCCAATGGACGCAGCTGTAGGCGTCCTTGAGCAAGATGTCTACCTCGTACCTGCTCCTTAATGGCCTGTATCTGAAGTTACTTTGGACATTGGATAGTGGACAGCGCTGCTAAGTGACTATACTGTTGTTATATTAAAAGTTTTAGCCTCAAAACCTTGTTTTTTTTTTTCAGCTACCTATCTGCCATATATTGAATTGCTTTTAAGTAAAGCAGACTCAACTGTCTGACACTGAGACCCCAAGGCCCTGGATCACTGCGGTGGCGATTTGTTATGAATGCAATGTTGTTATGAAGCAACAGACACCAACGAAGCGCACAGACAATGTGTCTACTTAGCCTTACACACACATACTAACCTGGCTGTAGGTGGGGCGGATCCCTGTGTGTTGGTCGCCAAGGTAAATGTACACAGCCCCCCTGTTGTCATCCTCTAGTGGAGCTCCCACGGCCACATCCTTGAGACCGTCTCCGTTCAGGTCGGCCAGCGAAGAGATGGTCATGCCGAATCGGCCCCGAGATGGCGCCGACACGTTCAGCGCACGTTCCAGCGTAAACTGTCATTTACAACATTTACATTTAGCAATTTCGCAGACACTTGTATTCCAACGTGACTTACAGGTGAGGCTGGGAACAATCGAAGCATTCAATCCAAAACTGGAGTTGCTACAAAAAGTTAAAACGCTGCATAACCTAGTTCAGGGGTCGGCAACCCGCGGCTCTGGAGCCGCATGCGGCTCTTTAGCGCAGCCCTAGTGGCTCCCTGAAGCTTTTTCAAAAATGTTTGAAAATGGAAAAAGATGGGGGAGAGAAATATATTTTTTGTTTTAATATGGTTTCTGTAGGAAAACAAACATGACACAAACATTATTAACGTTTTTCAATGCTGTAAAAATGTGTAGAATAAATATTAAATTTCAACATTTCTGTCAACGAAGATTTACGTCATAGCCTGCGACACACGTTTCTATCAGTAAGGCGGGATGCCAGGCAGGTGGCTGTTGTAAACAAACCGGCGGCTGTGTTACTATAGAGCGTAACAGTGACCGCCCCTTTTTAACAGCTCCGGTGCCGGAAGTAAATTTCCCATGCATTTATCTCGTCCACTTTTCGTATAATCCTTATAAAAAGAGTATTAAGACTTGAACCAAGCCAATAGTTCGTTATGGTAGTCGTGACCATATTATGTTTGATTCGGGATGAGTAGTTCCTCACTCGGTCAACAAAATAAAGTACCTTTGGCTTTTCTTCCGTTTTCCAAATTCTTTTTATGCCCGAATCAAACATAATATGGTCACGACTACCATAACGAACGACCGGCTTGGTTAAAGGCTTAATACTCTTTTTATAAGGATTATACGAAAAGTGGACGAGATAAATGCATGGGAAATTTACTTCCGGCACCGGAGCTGTTAAAAAGGGGCAGTCACTGTTACGCTCTATTGCGCTCTCAAAAAGGAGGACAAATACGCGCCCGGCTTGATGCTGCGCCGGACGCCGGACAGGGCTTTGAAAAACCGGACAGTCCGGCGCAAATACGTGCCTCCTTTTTGAACCCGCGCCCCGCCCCACCGGTTGAGAACCACTGCTACAGGATGCACTGCAGGAAAAATAAACATTTAATCATGAAGGCTCATTATGTATTTGTAGTTAACTTAGTCATTTCTATAGTAGGCTAATATAGCTACTATAGATACATACAGCATGGGTTGCCTTCAATATAAGGCTTCTATAAGGCTTTTATTTTTTTGCGGCTCCAGACATATTTGTTTTTTGTTTTTTTGGTCTAATATGGCTCTTTCAACATTTTGGGTTGCCGACCCCTGACCTAGTTTAACAAAACCCACACAGAGTAAGGAGTAGCCACATATCTGAATCCTAAATGTGGGTAGTGCAGAAGATTATTCACATTCACAGACCATCGAGACACCAGATAAACACTCGCCCATATAGCACTTGAGAAAGCCTAACCTGCTGAGTCAGTTTGTAGACGTAGATATGCCCCTCTCTCTTGTCCTGAGGATGATGGAACAGCGGTGCGCCCACCAGGAGGAAGTCTATGTCGTTGTCTGATTGGACGTCTACCAGGCACAGCTCCGCCCCAAAGTAAGAACCGATCTGGGCCCGCGGGGCATTCAAACAGAAGGTTCAATTTCAAGGTTTAAAGTTGGTGGAAGGTGGAAATGGTGTGATTGTTGGTGTGACGATACTATACTATACATTACATTTTTTAAAACATTTTTTTCCGATGTAAATGTCCATTTCGCCGCTATTTATAACATATGTTTGTAATGTTTAAAAATTTCAGGTGCAATCTGAATAATTCTGAATGTATGATTCTGTTTTCATGGGCTGCCATGTAGACAGGAACGTGTGAAAGGGTGAAAGAGCGTGACTAGCATGTAGAACAGGACCTCCGCTGGTCAGATCCAACATGAGCCCTATGCAGCATGTTGCCTAATGCCTACACATGGTGAGCACACTAGCGGGTCGAACCATCCGAAGAGTTTGTGACTCCAGATGTATTCATAATGTTAAAATGAGGACCAACCTGCTCCCCCGTCACTCTGCACACCACCTTCCAGGTGTCCAGCATCTTTCTGAAGAGTACCACCTCTCCTATGTGTTCAAACCGCGGTGCACCGGAGAAATACAGCGACACCGAATCCTTTACTCCGGCAGCCACAGAGTAGCCTGTGTGATAGCACACACTCAAGAGTTAAATGACACGTTTCACAATATCAACACAAATCAACTTTTGGTAACACATTATAATGACTTTCAGTCATTTATACGCCTTTAGTTAATGATGAACTAATCACATGAATATACATTTGTGGATGATTCATATGTGCTATATTTATGTTTTGGTAATGATTATTTTATCATTAACTAAAGGCTTATAAATGACTTATGGTTTTTTTTAATAACTTTTGAAAAAGACATTGCTCAGCAAGTCATCACACACAGATTCAAATTTTACGATCTAATTTTACTCTCTTGCTCTTCTCCCTCCCTCCTGAGGAGTCAATAGCTTTTTTCTACCATCCTTTTATTTTGTCAAAGCTCTCATTAAGATATAGGCCAGCCGCCAGCCTATTGTGTGTATTGGTAAATCAGCATGCATAAAAACAATATATATAAAACATATTTTCATTATGATCATTACCCATGTACGAGCTGTGCACCATGTTGGGATCCTCAATGTGTGTACCGTGTTCTCCCACACCTTGTTCATACAGCGACCCACCCCAGTTATTTGACCCCACTGAACCAAGTACCAAGCTGCCCTGTAGAGCAAAAAGAAGATCAAAAGTATATCTTATACATATGAGTGAACTGAAAACTGAAATTTTAACTGAAAATAAAACAGAAATTCCTTCACCTTGTGGTAGACGCTACTAAACCCACTCTGGGACATTTCATATTTCAATTGTTCAGAAACTGCCGTAGCAGAATCTGAAAAAAAAACAACCTTGTTTGTTATTGAAAGAATAAAAGCAGAATTCAAAGGGCATTAATACAGAGGGAAAACATCCAAAGCACCTTCTATATTGAAAATCTTTTCATCAAAATGTTTCAGGATCCCGGCCAGTCCATCGTAATTATTGATGTGAAAAGTGTTGTTGTGTTTTGGCTCTGAAGCAATGGAATAAAGTTTATCCAGCTTAACATCTCTGACCTGTCAAGATAAAGTATAGTCATTGGCAGCCTGATATCTGAGGAGAAGCCACAAAACTGTGGTTCTGTGTACTACAAATAAGCAATTTTATTGATGGTTACACATTTGATAGGGTTTTATTCTGGTGCGTATAACTGTGTTTATTATCAACTGAACTGTAAAACATTTGATGAGGAGTAAGCCTAGGTCTAGGACAACATGTGCACAACATTTATTTGACTCATTTTGATTGAGGACAGAATAGATTAACATCATCAAACAACACAATCAAGTGGTGGAGGAGATAGCAGGGAGGGGAGAAAGCCAGTTATAGGCCTTATGTTTTATGTTTACCAATGCAACCATTTCTAGCAGCATTCACCTAACCTAAAACCGGTCTCACGACAGTCTAAGCCCAGCCCACGTCTCCTTTAGTGGGTAAATGCTCCCTATCCTTGAGATGAGGTCCTCAGACTCACCCAGTGGCAGTTCTAGGGGGGGGGGGCAGCTGGGGCCAGTGCCCCCGTAACTCTGAGTCCGGACTCCCCTGTGGCCCCCCCGAACAAGGAGTCTGCATCAATAATAAAATGACAGTGTGCCCCTCTAACACAAAAGCCGGCCCCAACCTGGCCCCCCCATTAAGACTGGTCCAACCGCCACTGGACTCACCCCGATAACAAAACGTATGATCTTTTTCTCATCGTATTCCTCCACAATCTTCTTGTTGTTGTCACTGGCGTCACCGTCTGTGATTATTACCACGACTTTAGTCGACTCGGGAGAGGCTCCCGCACTCTGGTTTTCAAAGACGTTGTGCCTGAAACAAACGCACAAACGCGCAATGTACAATGTACGCAATGTCTACTTGTGGCGATGACAAAGAACAACCAGATAAGAACCGTCACTAATCCGCCTTGCCGTGCGTGTAAACTGTATCTTTCCCTGTATATTCCCAACAATCATGGTGGTTGGTGGCAGTGATGGTGGTAACAAGTACACAATATATTTGTACACTTTCTGTAAAATAAAAATATTTAAGATATATATCCTTAAACATCCCTGATGCAATGCAAGTTAATGCAAATGCAACAAAAAGACGTGTCTTCACTTACAGCGTGTACTTTAAAGCCTGGTATGTGTTCGTCAGAGCCTTCATAAACGGTTCAGCGTCCAGTAACTTGGTGGCCTTCCCTTCCTGGTACTCATTGAAGTCAAACACTTTGTGAGTTTTTGTTGAGAACTGAAGTGCAGCGAACTGAAAACATTACACAGGAGAGTACATTCATATTAATATTAGTGTGTGTGACAAACAGGAGATAGCACTTCAATAGAATAAGATGTATGCTGGCGTGTCGTTACTTTGATCGATGAGTTCTTGATGCTGTTCATGAAATCCTTAATAAATGCTTTGCTTTTCTCAAAATCTTTTTGAGACATACTTCCTGATCCATCAAATAGAAAGACAAGGTCCACCGATTTCTTTGTGCAATCTGTGAAAACACAGTAAACTGAATGTTAATCTTGACTATGCCACTTTGTGTAAGGATACATGTCATAGGTGTAATCTATAGGAGGGGGGGGGGGCAATATTTAAAGAAATATATATTGTTGTTATATATACAGTGTTCAAACAAAGTCATCTCTGTCCACAAAGCGATAAGACAGGTCTGCCAAATCGGCATCCCTCACATCATCTGATCTGCACTAGCCAATCAACATCCTCTGAAACTCTTCTCGCCCGTCTCGTTCCCTCCCTCCCGTCTGTTCGTCTGTCCGTCTGTCTGTCTGTCTGTCTGTCTGTCTGTCCGTCCGTCCGTCTGTCGGTGTGCCCGTAGTAGCACTCTCTAGCCAGTGTGTTTCCATCAGCAGCAACATTTGTTTTATTAAAAAATGATTCATCGTTACTTGTCAGTTAACACTTGTCTTTTCCAATGTTACAGAATTTATCAAATTAAAGACAAGAGTTAACATCTTCATCACTATTTCTCAGGTTTTTGCCAAAAATAACATACCCAAACTGAACAGACTATATCTCCACAACTACAAGAGCTTTTAAGTTAGAGAACGATAACACCTCTGAGGTTGTTAAAGTGAAATAATCAATGTGGATGCTACTGGATCAGAGTGAATAAAGCTACAACACAGAATAAATGGAAGATTTCATTTCCGCCTGAAATAAATGTCATGTTTTAGTGTGAATAACACCTAGTGCATTATCAGTTGGTAGCCATATAGCACTATGGGGCCATAGCACAACATCTGATGAGGGCCTGGGTCAGGATTTGATGGCAATAAAGTGAAGTAGAGCAAAGATAGAGGTTTTAGTAGAGATAGGTTTAGGCAGAGTTTCCAAATAAAAACAATAAATCCAATGCAACCAATGCAAAAATGTCAATACAAGATGACATGATGAGATACAAACAGGTGAATATCTTCAGAACCCATTCAATTTTAACATTTGACCCCTCTATTGAAAGGTCAGAGACAGAGTTGAATGACGCCAAGCACAACCATCGCAATTGCACCATCCGGCCACTAGATGGCGATACACTGTGTGCTCTGATTGAAGGCAGCTGACCTATTTCCAGTGAAACCCTAGCTGTGTCTGAAATCGCGCACTTACGTAAGTGCACTTACATTTAGTGCACTTCATTATCCCCACAGTACACTTACTTATAGGCGCAGTGCTCTCATTTCTACAGTGCACTGTCAAAACAGCCTTCGCGCACCGACCGGAAATGAGTTCGCAGTTTGGCGGGGGTTTTTTTGTGGCCGTTTTCCTCCTGGCGGAAAACGGCCTACCGCTAAGTTTATTTACCTATGAAATATATTAATATATATTAATTTACATATTCAATACTATTTTACATTTGTTGAGCGCGTTGGTCTGAACTGTTACTCCATTTTTGATTCCGCCCCTTCCGCTACGTAGACAAAATGGCGGCCGTTGAGTGCGGAAAGTGTCCATCGGTCCACACTCAAATTTTAGATCATTTTGAGTGCGCCACCGACGCATTTCCAGTGCACTGCGCTTTGGCACACTCTCCGCTTTTGCGCAAAGTGCACTCAAAAAAGTAAGTGTAAGTATAGAAGTGCGTGATTTCAGACACACCACCTCTCTTACCTAGCCTAGAAATCTAGACACCCCCTAGCGGCAGCACATTTATTTGGCAGCTAGGTAGGTCTAGCACGGCTCCGTCGGCTTTTTGGTGCTGGAAACACAAAGTATGTCAGGCCAATCACAGCGTGAGGGGCGGAGTCGGAAGCCGGGCTACCATGACGACAGAGTTGCAACGGTTCCGTGTTAGAGGTAAACAAACAATAGCTGTGTCCCAATTCAGGGGCTGCATGCTTCGAAGTACGCATTTGAAGGCCGATTACGTCACAACGCGGCGCGAAGGCTGTCCCAATTCGAAGGCTCCTTCAAATGTGTACTTCTTTCCCCCTTTTTGGAGGATGCACCGCAACTATCCTTTGCGGCCTCGCATATCCCATAATCCTTTGCGCGCCGCTGTTCAGAGGCGGGAAAAGAATAATGGCGACACCAAGCGGCGATGAATTTATATTTAAATGTAATAAGTATTGGGTTTATATTTAATTACTTTTACTTACTACGACTTATACTTTTACTAATTACTTATATTTTATTACTTTTATTATCCCTGCTTTATTTCCAGACTGTAAAACTGCAAACTCTAGTTAAACGATTGGATTGAATAAAGAGCTACGTTTATGATTATCACTATTATATGTTATACTTCATTATTATCATTATTATGATCATTTTTTGCTTTATTAGAACCCTTCCGTCTGTTTTTCAACTGACGATAAACTGACAGGCAACGGCTACGTTACTACCAACTGACGGCTGGTGACGCGGCTTGTAATGCAACCAGGAAATGCTTCGAAGGCTATATATAGACCGTCTCATTTAGCAACGGTTGATGCGGCCTTCGAAGGTCCCTCAGAAGTACGCAGCCTTCGAAGGCCGCAAAGGCTGCGTACTTCGAAGCATGCAACCCCTGAATTGGGACACAGCTAATGGCTGCTGCTGCTGGCGAACGGCTGTCTTTCCACTCAGCTTTGGCCGCGACTCTTAAAGACTTGAAGTTAACATTTTATATGAGAAAAGAACGGCACTGAAGTCTTTCCTCGAAAAGAAATATTTATTCTGAGTTTTGATTAATTACGTAGTCAGAGCCGTCGCTCTGACTACGACCTTCTTCGTTGCTCTGATTGGTTGTAGCGCTATCCTATTGCGTGCAGAGGGAACTTGAAAGACAACCGTTTATCCCGCCCACACTGCCAATGGAGCTGAGCCAGACCTTACATCTTTCTGATGTGGGTCTGGCTTGCCAGGCTATCTCTTACCCACTATGCATGATGGGAAACATGATTGGGAGGGTTCAAAGTTATCTGTTTATGGTGGTTTTAAGTGATCAAACACAACTTTGATGACAAAAACAACAAAGGTATGACATCATTTGTGATTGTTACTAGAAAAGGAGAGGTTTGTTCTTGATGTTTTTTGGCCTCTAGTTCAGCGCGTTTTGAAAACGGATCGCTAAATGCAGTTATGAACATGGCCGCCGGAAGTAGAGTGGCGAGATGTGATTAATGTTTATAAATGTATTAAACATATTTTTATGCATAAGTTTCCTGTTGTTTGGGGAGGTTTCAGGAAATGATTGCAATACTGAAAATGTATTTTAATTTCGGTAACCCTTCCTTTTACAGTCCGGTAATTACCAGCTAATTACCTGGTAATAAGATGTATTTACTAAGTAATAACCAGGTAATTAAATGTAATTACCTTCTAATTACCAAGTACTTACCAGGTAATTACCAAGTACTTACCAGGTAATTACCAAGTATTTACATTACATATTTACCTGGTAACTACCACTTATTTACCTGGTAGTTACCTGATATTTACCTGGTAACTAGGCCTACCACTTATTTATCTGGTAGTTACCTGATATTTACCTGGTAACTACCACTTATTTACCTGGTAGTTACCTGATATTTACCTGGTAACTACCACTTATTTACCTGGTAGTTACCTGATATTTACCTGGTAAATACCAACAAGTTACCCAGTATTTACTAGATATATACTGAAAACTACCAGGTATTTATCCAGGAATTATAGATTATGTATTACCAATCAACCTGTGTAGTGACAGTGAGGGTAGTAATAACTGATATTTACCTGGTAATTACCCAGTATTTACTTGATAACTTGCAACTATTTACTAAGTAATTACTTTCTAATTACCCAGTAGTTACAATTTACCCAATAACCCCCATGTATGTATGCAGATATTAACTGGTATACCCAGTAATTACAAATGTGTACCACGTACATTCCAAAACATTATCAGGTAAAACCCTGTGAATTACCCTGTATGGAAGGTGGAACTGTACTGTAAAAGGAAGCGTGGTTTGTTTCAATGATATTACCATATACTTTCCTGGTAACTGTAGATTATAATCCTCTACCACCCATTAGGGTGTGTAGTTTTGAACATGGTATCTGGCAAAAACTCCCATATCGCCCTGATAATTATCGGGGTGATATCGGAGTTTTACAGAGTAGTTACCTGTAAGAAAGGTGGAACTGTACTGTAAAAGGAAGCGTGGTTTGTTTCAATGATATTACTGTAGCTCCCAAGTAGCAAATTAAACAAACTATACCAGGAAAGTACATGGTTACCATATACTTTCCTGGTATAGCTTGTTTAATTTGTTAACCTCCCGTTTTTTTTGTTCCTACTGTTTAGAATGGCATTGGGGCGGAACTAATTCCCGCCGGCATATGTTTCCTACACGACACCTTTTAGCAACGCACCTAGCCAAACAGCGCGAAAGAGGCAGCACGTTCTATAAGCTATAAGTTAAAGTTAAAAGCTAAAGGCACTTAAAGTAGAACAACTATAAAGGATAAGGAAGAAGCATACAAGAACATTCCCTCCTTAAGCAGTTAGCAGTGGACGAGGCATGTTTATCTTTTATTTACGTCTATGAAGAACGTGAACGATTGTATTGTGTTGCATTCATTGCATGGTTGGTGCGTGTGGTGATTTGCATACGATGTAAAGTGGTGAATATGTATGTAAGTTAAGTTTGTAAATTTACAAGTTAATATTGAGTTGTGGACTGCATGTGAGGTGTGTGTAGTGGTTTTTGGTGTAAATGTAACACTTGTGCTGCTGAAAAAACGGACATTTGCATATTGTCAATTGTATTTATTGATTTGAATTATTTTTCTCTTTAAACCCATTTCTCACGGGTTGGTTCGACCTGGAAAATAAATCCTGTTTTCTAACAAAGACCTCTGGGCCGTGTTCCGATATCTGTGAGTACACTAACTTCCGTGAGTACACTTAAACATAGTACACTATCCGTACTCAATAGGTACGCAGAGCTTCAGATGTTAGTGCTGTTACTCTGTGGCGCACTTAACGGAAATGACATCAGCTGCGCGGCCGCGTCACCCGCCAAACACGTGAATTCATTAGACGTTCTCTGAGCGCGGCTCTGCCTCTTCCGCTACGTAGCTAAGATGGCTGCTGTTGAGTACGCATAGTGTACCCCGTAGCACACTCAGCATTTTGGCCGTTTTGAGTACACATACGGGTCCTTTCAAGTACACTTCTTTTGCCGCGATCATAATCGGAACACCCTACGTACTCAAACTAAGTACACTAAGTACGGGAAGTATGGCTATCGGAACACGGCCCTGGCCTCGTGTGTACTACTTGGGAGCTACAGTAATATCATTGAAACAAACCACGCTTCCTTTTACAGTACAGTTCCACCTTTCTTACAGGTAACTACTCTGTAAAATAAAACTCCGATATCACCCCGATAATTATCAGGGCGATATGGGAGTTTTTGCCAGATACCATGTTCAAAACTACACACCCTAATGGGTGGTAGAGGATTATAATCTACAGTTACCAGGAAAGTATATGGTAATATCATTGAAACAAACCACGCTTCCTTTTACAGTACAGTTCCACCTTCCATACAGGGTAATTCACAGGGTTTTACCTGATAATGTTTTGGAATGTACGTGGTACACATTTGTAATTACTGGGTATACCAGTTAATATCTGCATACATACATGGGGGTTATTGGGTAAATTGTAACTACTGGGTAATTAGAAAGTAATTACTTAGTAAATAGTTGCAAGTTATCAAGTAAATACTGGGTAATTACCAGGTAAATATCAGAGTCATTACTACCCTCACTGTCACTACACAGGTTGATTGGTAATACATAATCTATAATTCCTGGATAAATACCTGGTAGTTTTCAGTATATATCTAGTAAATACTGGGTAACTTGTTGGTATTTACCAGGTAAATATCAGGTAACTACCAGGTAAATAAGTGGTAGTTACCAGGTAAATATCAGGTAACTACCAGGTAAATAAGTGGTAGTTACCAGGTAAATATCAGGTAACTACCAGGTAAATAAGTGGTAGTTACCAGGTAAATATGTAATGTAAATACTTGGTAATTACCTGGTAAGTACTTGGTAATTACCTGGTAAGTATTTGGTAATTACAAGGTAATTACATTTAATTACCTGGTTATTACTTAGTAAATACATCTTATTACCAGGTAATTACAAGGTAATTACCGGACTGTAAAAGGAAGGGTTACCTTAATTTCTATTTAATTAAGCAATGTTACGCAAGAGGGTTTACGGCAGTGATGCGGTCAGGACCGAGTCCCGAAAGCGTCACTGAAATGAAATATTTCCTGTGTATCGTTGCCTTATATTTTCAGGAACACGATTTTTCGTTTAATTTCACTATCATACACACGTTTTAATAGTCCGTAATAGTTTTCATATTTCCGCCATTTTAATGCAAGCCGGTTTAATCCGCGTCTCAGCGATGTCGTGTGGCTTCTTGGCCAATCAGGAGAGAGCATTCGGAAGACCCGCCCTCAGGTTCTGGTGGTGGTACAGTGGGAGTCTGGGACCCTCCCTGGGTCCCAGACTCCCACTGTCTGAGGGGGTTTGTCTGGTCTGGTCAGAGTTTCATTCTTTATATATATATACTATGTATATACAAACTCAGTATCTGAGTTTGTATCAATATTGCGCCGCCACTGCAAAATGATGTATTTTTATATACTGTTTCAGCACCCCTAACTCAAAACACCTTCCCTGGTTATGAAATACATAACTCTTGTTGTTACTTGCTCATTCTTTTGTTTGGGGTTGGAATTGTGTTTAAACAAATGGTTATAATAGACTTAAGGTTGAGAATCTTATCGTTCTAAGGGTGTATGACATGACTGCTTTCTCACATGTTTAAATGCCTTTAACGGGCAGTCTCGGGATGAAGAGGTTAACTGACATTCTGAAAAGTTTAACGATTATTCCCTGCATTTCAATAGCCAAATGATAATTGTTTCTCAAACATGAGCTGTAAACTGCAAAAACATGTTAATTGAAAGAGATGGTTGTGGAATATTGGTGGTATGTGAATAATATTGTATATAAAGCAATACTGTACATAAAGATACGTAAATGTAGAAATGAAGTTTGTAAATAATGTTGTTCAGTATCACCTGATGCTCTAGTAGCCTACCCTAAAAACTGTACTGCGCTAAAATTCCTGCACACAATTCTGCTATATAATTACCTTGAAAATCAGGTCTGAAACTTTCATTCTTGTTTTTCTGAAGTTTTTCATAGAGTTTGTAGCACTGTCCACTCAGGTAGGAGTTACTGTAGCATTCATTAACTAGATTTGGACTACAGATCTATATGAGGAGGTAAAAAACACAGATAATCCATTATAACATATGATAACTTATATGATTATCAACTAATCAGTTTATCTGTTCTCTTACAGTGAATCTGGGGGTTAGGTCCTCAGCTAATGACAATCCGAACAGCCTGAATGGCATGGCCTCTAGAGAAGAGTGAGACAGCAGTGGAATTACAATTCAGAAAGTAGTTTTACCATTACAATAAGCACACACCTATCTTTGTGTCATGGTTACTATTAATGTCTTCATTGCTGGCATATGTTATATTTCTTTAAAAAAATAAAATAAATGACCTTGAGGGGTAAAGCAGCTGTTAGTTTTGCTCATGTAACTGCAGACTGTTCCAGAGCCATTCTGCTGCAGGGGAGCAGTGACCAAAAACCTGCATGGACAAGACAAGGACATGGTCTAACATAACTATTACTACTGAACTCTTTGCATTCATTTTAAACCAGAGCGCTCAGTTATTGACAGAGGATGGAAAAGCCGAAGCCAATGCAGAGTGCGGAACTCCAATATAATGTTCTGCCGTGAACATTATTAGAACATTTACAACATAGGCAGCCGTGGCCTACTGGTTAAGGTTTCGGGCTTGTAACCGGGTTGCCGGTTGCTGGTTCGATCCCCGAGCAGTCCACGGCTGAAGTGCACTTGAGCAAGGCACCTAACCCCCTCACTGCTCCCCGAGCGCCGCTGGTTGGGCAGGCAGCTCACTGCTCTGGGTTAGTGTGTGATTCACCTCACTGTGTGTTCACTGTGTGCTGTGTGTGTTCACTAATTCGGTTAAATTGGGTTAAATGCAGAGAAACTAATTTCCCTCACGGGATCAAAAAAGTATACACTCTATACACTCACTCTGCCCATCTGATAAATCACATTTATTTAGCCATCAAATCGTCAAAATAAGTGAGTTTCATGAGAGACTGCCCTTTGTTGTACAAACCCTCTGTCTTTGCCAGCAATGAACGACAGCACCTTGTGTCCAAAGAAACCATTTTCATCACCACCGTAGAAGCTGGGATCAGTGGTATCAATGTTAAAGGCTAAGCAAACAGGCTGGAACAACGCTGAAAATTTTGAGAAGAATTAAGCAAATACATTTATTTATTTTTATATCAATGTAGATGGACAGATATATTCGTTTTGTCAATGGCTTTTAATCAGTGCCGTGGTTGCTCTGAGGCTATCCACAAACCACCCAAGGTTTCAAATTAGATACATGTAACCAATGTAACCACCCCTGCCCTTGCCACCCCCCACCCTGTTCAAAGGTCAAATTACAAATCAACCACCAATACTTTTATCCGCATGGCATCTTTAGGAAAAAAGTAAGAAGTATAAGCTTACCGATAATCCCCAAGAAAATGAGAAAATGTAAGCAGCTTCGGCCGTACATGTCTCCCATGGCCGTACCCATTGTTGAAGAGGAAATGGAGTTGCCGCTTATGTGAGGGTGTCTACTTCCTGCACTTCCTTTTTACATTCCAACATTACTTTCTCTACAACTGAATTTTGGTAGTGATAACTTGTGTGGAAAGTCACTCACTTAACTTTCCTCCAACATTGTGATCATGTTTCCCCTCCCCATCATATAAACTTCATGCTGTATTGTCAGCTTTCACTTGATTCAATCAAATCACAACCCTCCTATTAGTCGAAAACATTACATTTCCTCTCCCAAAGGAAAGTCGCAGTGAAATGAAAGTCCTTCTCTTTTTACATTCCAACATTACTTTCTCTACAACTGAATTTTGGTAGTGATAACTTGTGTGGAATGTCACCCACTTTCAACCACTTTGCTTTCACTTGATCCAATCAAATCACAACCCTCCTATTAGTCACTCCCCCCTTAATGAACTGTATGCACTCTGAATGACATTTCAACTGGTTTTCAGTCACCAGTAAGAAATAATCTTTTGGGAAAGAGCAGAGAAAAAGCCAAAGTACAGGATCAAACATCTGGATATACATTTATATTTATTTGCGCACACATACATTCTGATCAATTTAACCAATTGGTATTTTTGACATATGTACAGTTATAAAAAAAAAACAGGGAACAATAACCAATCCGTTTTTTATTCAGATAAAAAATATATAATAGAGAAAATATACTGACTTATTACTCTTGGATTAACACCGACATGGACACACTAGTCAAAATCATTTTCATCTCGTCTTCCTAAATATGTTGACCTATTATGAATTCCACACAAATGTAACGTAAATGTCAGCATCTTTCACAATGCTTCTCAAATGCCCAACTTGTCAGTATTTTATGCATCCGGCTAAGAGGAGCTATGTCCCAACCCCGGACATCCTCATTGCTAAGCCAATAAGACAGACTCCAGTCTAGTCCTGTGTCTCGGGCCTGTCCTCTGTGAAAGATGCTGAGGGGTGCAAAGGCTTTTGAACCTTGAGGGAGAAGTCCACGACGGGGCGCCCCTGGGTGACGCAGCCCAGGGAGATGATGTCCACATGGGGACCGAAGTACTGCGCCAGGTTCTCCGGGGTCACGCCTCCGCTCGCCTCCACCAGCAGCGCCGGGAACTCCTCCTTCAGAACGCGGGCTGAAGCGTGGAGCTCCTGGTGATGAAACAGTGCAGGATTATTGCTATTTATTATTCAGACTTTTAGCAAATGGCTGAAATCCAAAGCAACATATAAATAATAATAATAATAATACATTTTATTTGTAAAGAGCTTTTCTAAATACTGACACTTTACATAAGACAAAAAACATCACCTGAAAATGTAATAACCACTTGGACCACCCACCTGCCCCAGAAGAAAAGCAGAAGTAAAACAAGGAGAAACTAGAAAATTCCCTCTGGGGAAATTTTGAAAGGGCCAAGGGAGTGTGTACATTATGATGAGATTCTTCAACAATTAATACTAGTAACATTATGATATTATATACAAGGAGCACACCTACAACAAACGTTGCAGGCAGAGTAGAGTTAAGCGAGAGGGCAGTGATGATCTTCCATGTTGTCTGCAAATACACACACACACACACACAAAAGAAACATCTGTAAGACAACAACATGAATCAAGTAAAGTTAAAGTAATCGATACAGTACAGTTTTATGGAGGACTAAAAGTGCCAAAATTAAATAAATAAATACACCATTAAATAATTACTTAAATGTGTCATTAATTCATTAAAATTTGAATTAAATACTTAAATGTGTCATTAATTCATTAAAATACCGATTAATTTTATTTAAAAACAACAACATATATAATCATTTCTTCATTGCTTCACATTGATTGGGCTACCTCCTTTATCGCTAGCTGGAGTGTTTTTTGTCATTCCCACTGTCTTCGTTCTGCTATGCCTCTTGGCAAACTTCCTTCCGCTGCACTATCGGCTAGTCCTATCGACCTCACTAACGTACCTTCTGTTTATCACGATCTCCAGGAGGTCTTTAGTAAGGATCGGGCCCTGTCTTTACCTCCTCACCGTCCGTACGATTGCACGATCAACCTTCTGTCCGGTGCTTCTCTACCTTCTAGTAAGCTCTACAATCTATCTCGACCGGAGAGGGAATCCATGGAGGCCTACATTTCCGAGTCGCTGGCCAACGGCCTTATTCGCCCCTCTTCTTCCCCGGTGGGTTCAGGGTTTTTCTTCGTGGAGAAGAAAGATAAGTCCCTGCGTCCGTGTGTGGATTACCGAGGCATAAACGACATCACTGTTAAAAATAAGTATCCCCTTCCACTGCTAGACTCCGAAACGCTTATCATTTGGTGCGTATTCGGGAGGGGGACGAGTGGAAGACTGCATTCAACACTCCTCTCGGTCACTTTGAGTATCTGGTTATGCCCTTTGGGCTCAATAACGCGCTGGCTATTTTTCAAGCTCTCATTAATGACGTCCTCCGGGACATGTTACATCGCTTCGTCTTCGTCTACCTGGATGATATCCTCATTTTCTCCAGGAACCAAGCCGAGCACGAGCAACATGTGAGGTTGGTTCTCCAGCGCTTACTAGAGAACAGGTTGTTTGTGAAAGCGGAGAAATGTGCTTTTCACACCAAGTCTGTTAGTTTTCTGGGTTTCGTGGTTAAGGAGGGTCGACTACAAGCGGATCCCGAAAAGGTGCGTGCGGTCGCGGACTGGCCGGTTCCGTCCTCTCGGAAGCAGCTCCAACGTTTTTTAGGGTTCGCGAACTTTTACCGACGTTTCATCAGGGACTATAGTCGAGTTGCGGCCCCACTGTCCAAGTTAACCTCCACCAATGTCGTGTTCAGTTGGTCGGAGGCGGCAGACTCCGCGTTTACGCGTCTCAAGACATTGTTTTCCTCCGCTCCGGTCCTGAACCATCCAGATCCGTCCTTACAGTTCGTCGTGGAGGTGGATGCTTCTAACACGGGGGTCGGGGCGGTACTCTCACAACGATCTGCACGAGACAGTAAACTGCACCCATGTTCATTTTTCTCTCGCCGTTTGAGTCCGGCCAAGGAAAATTATGATGTGGGCAACCGGGAGTTGTTGGCGGTAGTTCTGGCTCTCCAGGAGTGGAGACATTGGCTGGAGGGAGCCGAGCACCCTTTTCTAGTGTGGACTGACCATAGAAACCTGGCTTACCTTCAGACTGCGCGTCGTCTAAACTCTCGTCAGGCACGTTGGTCCCTTTTCCTGGGGAGATTTCGGTTTACCCTCACCTACCGTCCGGGTTCTAAGAACGGGAAGGCTGACGCCCTCTCCCGTCAGTTCGATTCCTCTGGGGCACAGTCGGTGGAGAGGAGCATTCTCTCCCCCGCCTGTGTCATCGGGGCCGCCCGGTGGGAGATTGAGCAGGATGCCCAGCAGGACCAACCCACCCCCGAGGGCTGCCCTCCTGGTCGACTATTCGTCCCACCGGCAACATGCAGGGCTGTTCTTCAGTGGGGGCACGAGTCCAGAGTGGCGTGCCATCCGGGGGCTCACCGTACTCAATCCCTCCTACGCCAACGGTTGTGGTGGCCGTCGATGACCGCCGACGTCAAGGAGTTCGTGGCGGCCTGCTCCGTCTGTGCCCGTGGCAAGTCTTCCCATCGCGCACCGGCTGGTCTCCTGCGTCCCCTGCCGGTTCCTCACAGACCCTGGTCTCACATCGCAGTGGACTTCGTCACGGGACTTCCGCCATCTGAAGGCAATACAGTCATTTTAACCATTGTAGACCGTTTTTCGAAGTCTGTACATTTTGTTCCCCTACCCAAACTACCTTCTGTCCTAGAGACTGCGGACCTGCTCGTTCTACACGTGTTTCGTCTCCACGGCATCCCCCGGGATATCGTTTCCGACCGCGGGCCGCAGTTTTCATCTCGGGTATGGAAGGCGTTCTGTCGGGCGTTGGGGGCATCAGTCAGCCTGTCATCGGGCTATCACCCTCAGACTAATGGCCAGACCGAACGCGCCAACCAGGATCTGGGGTCTGCGCTGCGGTGCGTCGCGGCTGAACATCCTGTCTCCTGGGCCACCCATCTTCCTTGGGTGGAGTACGCCCGGAACTCGTTGGTCTGCTCTGCCACCGGTATGTCTCCTTTCTCTGTGGCACTGGGATTTCAGCCCCCAGTTTCCCGTACAGGAGACGGAGGTGGTGGTTCCCTCCGTCCAAGAACATCTGCGGCGCATCCGCCGGGTCTGGCGGAACACCAGGGAGGCGCTGGGTCGTACGGCGGGGAGGAACCGCCAGGTAGCGGATCGCCACCGTACTCCAGCTCCCGACTACCAGGTGGGACAGAGCGTTTGGCTCTCGTCCCGCGATCTGCCTCTCCAGACGGAGAGTAACAAACTCACCCCTAAATACATCAGTCCCTATATCATTTCTAACATCATTAACCCCTGTGCTATCAAGCTGAAGTTGCCTCCTGCTCTCAACATTCACCCCGTATTTCATGTTTCTCTGTTAAAACCGGTATCGGTCAGTGCACTCAACCCTCCGGCCGAGCCCCCACCACCCCCCCGGCTCGTCGATGACCACCCGGCCTATTCTGTCCGGGAGCTGTTGGACGTACGGAGGCGGGGTAGGGGGGTGCAGTACCTAGTCGACTGGGAGGGGTACGGGCCGGAGGAGCGGTCGTGGGTTTCCCGGTCGATGATTCTGGATCCTACCCTAATCAGCGACTTTCATAGACGCTATCCGGACAAGCCGGGTCGGCCGCCAGGAGGCGTCCGTTGAGGGGGGGGTACTGTCATGGTTTGATTATGTTTGCACAGGGGGAGTTGTTTGTGTGTGTGTTTTTTCCCCTGTGTTGTGTGTTGCCCTTGGTGGGCCTTTTCTTCTTCCACAGGCATTGGTTGTGGGCAGGTGCGGGGCGTGGCTTTTGGAACTCGCAATCAGGAGGCACACCTGTTCCCAATTGGGAGTCCTTTATAAGGCTGGTGCAAACGTCCCTCCAGCGCCAGAGTATTCCGTCACACGGTACCAGTGTCTCGCCCTAGCATTCCTAGTCGCATTCTGTTTAAGTATCTTACGTGTTTTTTCCGTTTGGATTCTTACCTTGTTTTGACCTTTTTCCCAGACCTCGATCTCTCACACAGGAACAGTCCTCGTTATCCTGGAGTCTCCAGTACTCCACCTACCTTGCCTACCCGCTCCTGCTTCAACCTTCATCGCATTTGTTTTTTGCTGTTGAGGTTTTACAATAAACCGTGTTCTACCTATCCACCCTTTGTCTCCCGCGTTCTGGGATCCAGAAACCACATGGCTTAGCATAACAGAGAGGGATATAGTTGGCTTCAAATCATTTTGTAATATCTTGGGTAAGATTAATTCCCAGATACTTCATTGATTTCTTGTTACAACTCGGACTGTATTTAGTTACTAAAAGTGCAATACTTTTCTTCTCTGGGTTGCCAGTATATACGCTGATAGACGCGCCCAAATTACCACAACTTGCTTTTGGTTTGAAGAAGGTTGTTGTTTATTGAATTTCTTACCGGAACGGAATAGGCTGGTGCGATAGTTTGGTAGATATTGCTGCGGTCTAAAAATAGTGCGACTGCATACCTGGGAACCCTCTCCCGCTGGGCACAGCTGAGTTAAAGTAGAACCCGCCAGCTTAATTGCTGGGCGGAGTTTGCATTACGCACCGTCCTTTCCTCCAACCAGCCGTTATTCATTCATAAATCATTGAAACAATAAATCATCGACAAACTATTCAAAATTGATAATGAAACGCAAAATATCCAATAAATCATATAATTTGGCTTCAACATTCCGGCCCCTAATTGTAATGTATACAGAACAATTACTTAATTAAACAAAGGGAGCCAAACTTCTTTCCTGTTATACAATTTTCCAAAAACATTATTCATATAGTAATCCATAGATTCTTCGACATTCACGTCAGTGAAAAGAAAAAGTCAAGAGATTGTCCATGGAAAAATAGTCAATGTCAAAAAATGTGTGTGTGCGGGGGGTCAGACTCCAACTGGAGCCTCAAGGAGCAGGGCAAGTTTGGTAATGGGCCTGCGGAGGATGCTGGTCTTGGTCCGAACTTGCACTTGCCTTACAAGTCCTCTGGAATCTGGTAGAGTATCCACGACTTGTCCCATTATCCACGAGTTTCTTGGAGCTGTATCGTCAATAATGAGCACGATGTCTCCTTTGACAAAGCTTCTTGTCTTTCTCGTCCACTTTTGTCGTTCTTGTAATTCTGGTAGGTATTCTTTGGTCCACCTTTTCCAGAATAAGTCTGCCATGTATTGAACTTGACGCCATCTCCTTCTGTTGTAGCAGTCATCCGGACTAAACGTCCCTGGAGGTAAGAAGGGCTTTGTTTTAAGCAGTAACAGGTGGTTTGGTGTAAGGGGTTCCAGATCCAATGGGTCATTTGATGCTTTGGTGATAGGTCTATCATTTACGATTGCTTCCACTTCACAGAGCAAGGTGTTGAGTCCTTCTTCATCCAGGGTTTGTTGGTGCATGAGTGCACTGAGAATCCGTCTGATGGTTCTAATTTGTCTCTCCCAGATGCCTCCGTGGTGTGATCCAGAAGGTGGGTTAAACAACCAGCAGATGCCTTTACTGAGTAAAGTGTTTTGTATCCGAGTGTTGTTCAGACTTTGAACAGCTTCGCGAAGTTCAAGTTCTGATCTGACCAGGTTGGTCCCATTATCGGATCTCATGACTTGGATTGGGCCTCTCCTTGCGATGAACCTTCTGATTGCATTGATGCATGAGTCAGTGTTTAGAGTTTGTGCAACCTCTATGTGAATGGCTCTGATATTCAGACATGTGAAGACCACTCCATATCGCTTAACAGTAGTCCTCCCACGTTTTACCTCAAATGGTCCAAAGAAATCCACACCCACATTAGTAAATGGGGGATCACCTGGAGTAACTCTTTCCTTTGGTAAGTCAGCCATGAATTGTTCACTTTTAATGGCGCTAGTCTTCCTGCAGGAAACACATTTAGTGAGAACTTTTCGAATGGCTGAGATAGCTCCAGGTATCCAATACTTCTGCCTCAAACGTGAGAGTGTATGACTTCTGCCACTGTGTCCAAGGTCTTCATGAATGTGTCTGATGATGAGTTGTGTTATGTGATGGTCCTTTGGCAGGATAACTGGGTGCTTGGCTTCTGATGGCATGGCAGACCTGTTCAACCTGCCACCAACTCTTATCAACTGATCTTGAAGAAATGGTGCAAGCTTGCGAAGATGGCTACTTCTTTTCACCACGTTTCCTTTGCTTAAAGCGGTCATCTCATCTGTAAAACATGTTTGCTGACAAAACTGAAGGATAGCGACTTCAGCTTCCTGGAGGTTTTCCACAGAGAGAGATTGTGTGTTAGGTTTGTCCTTTTTATTTCCATGCAGTCCTTTTTTCTTTGCGACTGCCATTCTTAGTGCTGCCTTAATGCAGAGTATCCAGGCCACAGCCCTTTTGAGATGGTGCCACTTGGAATACCGCAAGATAATCCTGTTGATGGAGTCATTTCCTTCAATGGCAGTAACATTTACTGCAAGCACCTTTACCTCAGGATCTCCGACCGCAAGAGTCAAAACAGGAGCCTTGGGCCAGTCAGACTCCTCTTGACGGAGGAATACTGGGCCGGATATCCAAGTTTCAGTTTTCAGGAAGGTATGGACTGAGACACCTCTGGAAGCACAATCGGCAGGATTCAGACTGCTGTTTGTATACCTCCATTGCTCCAATTGTGACGCACCTCTGATGGTGGCCACTCGGTTGGCCACAAAGGTATGGAATCTGGAAGTGTCATTCTTTAAGTATTTAAGCACCGATGTGCTATCAGTCCAAAAGACTGATGGTTCAAGAGGGAGTTCAATCTCCTCTCGCATCATGCGATCCATCCGTACAGCTACAGCGGCTGCTGTGAGCTCCAATCTGGGGATGGTCACAGGTTTCAGGGGAACAACTCTAGCTTTTCCCATGAGGAAGGCACAGTGAACTTGATGGTACTGATTCAACATTCGTAGGTAAGAGACAGTGCCATATCCATTTTCGCTAGCATCAGCAAAGTGATGAAGCTGCGATGAGACTGGGTGTGCAAAACCATCAGGTTTCAAGCATCTTCTAACCTTGTAGTTTGATAGAAGGCTTAAGTCTCTCAACCAATTCCACCATGTTTGTTCCAGATTTTCAGGAAGCTTCTCGTCCCATCCAAGTTTCAACCGGCAGAGCTCCTGCAAGATCTGTCTAGCAGGGAGGATGACCGGGGCCACCATACCCAGCGGATCATAAATGGAACTCACTAATGATAGAATCCCACGCCGAGTGAGCGGTTTTTCTAGGAGCTGGATCTTGAATCCGAATGAGTCTGTCTCAAGGCACCATTGTACACCTAGTGCTCTTTCAACAGGCAAAACGTCTTCAAAATCCAGATCCTTGATCTCTTTAGCTCGATCCTCCTCTGCTATTGAGAGTATTAAAGCTCTGCTGTTGCTGACCCACTTGTTGAGCTTAAATCCTCCTGTAGCACATAACTTTTTGAGGTCCTTAGCAAGTGTAAGAGCTTCTTCTTCATCCTCTACTGACTTGAGGCAATCATCCACGTAGAAGTTTCTGAGCACTGTTGTGATGGTTTCTGTCTTGAACTTGCCAACATTGTCTCTGGCACACTGCTGAAGAGCAAAGTTAGCGCAACTTGGTGAGGATGTTGCTCCAAATATGTGCACAACCATCTTGTACTCTTCCAGTTCCTTTTCCACATTTCCGTCAGGCCACCATAGAAACCGAAGGAGATCAGCGTCTTCCGCCGGCACTTTGATTTGATGAAACATTGCTTCAATATCAGCCATAAAGGCGACAGGTTTCTGTCTAAATCTTGTGAGAACGCCAATGAGACTACTGGTTAAGTCTGGACCTTGGAGAAGCTCGGCATTGAGACTGGCACCTCCGTAAGTAGCACCACAATCAAAGACTACCCTCAATTTGAGTTTTTTAGGGTGGTACACCCCATGGTGTGGTATATACCAAACTCTCTTGATCTGGCTTGCCTTAGCCGTTTCCTCAGGTGACACTGGAACAGCAAACCCTTTGTTGAACATGTTGGCCATAAACGTCTTGTATTCCTCATGGAATTTGTGATTCTTTGAGAACTTTCTCTTCAAATTTAAGGCTCTTTGTACGGCAACTGAGCGATTGTTTTGGAATTCAGTGTCTCCTTTCCTCAATGGCAATCCAATCCTGTAATGCCCATCTACCAATTTGACAGAGTTAGAGACGCGTTCCATGAACATGTGATCCTCTTGTGACATTTCGAGGCGCTCCTCATACTGACGTTCTGGAAAGTCGTATTTTATTTGCTGTTGCATAAATTCTTCCATCCTTACAACAGAGATCCTGTGGGCCATAACAATGGGTTGTCCAACTTTTGAGACACTTGTTTTCCTTAGAGGTCCATTTACAGTCCACCCCAAGGCGGTTTTAATAGCATAAGGTCCATTGTCTTGACTGCTAATAACCATAAGTGGTTCCAGGGCCTTCGGTACGTTGCTGCCAATCAGCAGGCCGATATCAGCATCAATCTGAGGGAGCTTTACCTCTCTTAAGTACGACCATTGTTCCACGTCCATTTCTGAAGGAATGCTTTCCTTTTTCACAGGGATTTCTTTTCGTGTGTAAGCATCTGGGAGTTCAAAGAACTTTCCGCTTTCCAGGCCGCTTATTTCCAGACCGCAGGCAACCGATGTCTTGACAACTTGTTGTTTGTTCATTGTACGAAGCAGTATGTCAGTTGTCCTTCCAGTCATTTGAAGCTGTTGAAGGAGTGCTTCCGTACAAAAGGTGTCAGTACTTCCTGGATCTAGGAAAGCGTAGGTTTCAATCACTTTATTACCTTTTTTGTTTTTTATTTTCACAGGGACAACAGGCATGATGAATTCAGATGCGCCGGCCCCAATATCATTCCATCCGTTTTCTATTTCCACAAGAGCACTCGTGATTGTCTTCTCTTTGTAGGCGTTTGCTTCTCTGTTGGTGATGTGCAAAGTGGTGGGGTGCTTGAGTGAACACACTTTACAGGTAAGTCTTTTTTGACATCCTTTGCTGATATGCCCTGTTTCCAGACACCCAAAGCATACTCCTTTTCTTTTGAGGAATTCCAACTTGTCTTGGTGTGATTTCTTGTTAATAAGGTAGCATGAATCAAGACTATGAGCACCATTACAAAATAAGCAATACTTGTAAGGCTCTTTGGAGGATGAACTAGGGACCACACTCTTATTGCGTGTTTCATTTGCTACTGGTGAAACACTTGTAGCAAAACCACTCTTGCTTCTTCTTTCTCTATCCAACATGGAGCGGGGCATTGCTTGAATTGAACTTCTTCTGGCTGTTATGGAGGTGTCCTTTAAGTTTCCGAACACGGGATGAGACAAAATTCTGGACTGTTTATCAATGAACTGCACCAAATCTGCAAATTTTGCTCTCCTACCATCCCGTTCTTGCAAGTCACAGGCCTTTACCCTCCACTTCTCTTTTATCCTGTAGGGAAGCTTCGCTAAGATGGCCTTCATATTGGTGGTATGATCCATTTCCTCCATGTACTCCATTGTATCCATAGCATTTAAACACCCACTGAGAAACACAGAAAATCCATTTAAAGCTTCAGGGTCTTCCACTTTAATAGATGGCCAGCTGAGCGCTTTATCGATATAGGCTGTAGCAATCCTGTAATCATCTCCAAAGTGTTTTTTCAACAACCTCTTGGCCTCTGCGTATCCTTTGTCCGGTTGCATATATTGACAACTGTGCACAAGCTCTCTTGGTTGGCCAGTTGTAAACTGCTCTAGAAAGTAGAGTCTGTCTTTGCTGTTCTCAGTTCTGTCTTCAATTCCATGCTCAAATGCTCTTATGAAAAACTGATAATCCAATGGATCTCCTTTGAACACAGGTATGCTAAGTGATGGTAACAAAGACAGGCTCTGTTGTTTCACTAGAGCTTCCGTAATCATGTTTTGTTTTTGCATGATGTTCGCCAGATTGCTGAGGTCCATATGTCCTTGGTTAGAAAAGATCTGCTTGGCTTGAGGATTGATTGGGTCACATGGTATATGTTGGATGATATGTTCAGCCTTCAAATACGCACCAGCTCTCATGTCTTTCTGTGGCTGTAGTATGGGAGGAGTTATGTCTTGCATAGGTCTTTTGTCAGCATTAACAATTTCTTCATGAGACTTGAACTTGGTTGTTTTTCTACGTACAGTACTCACTCTCTGTTCCAAATTTGCATTTTTTTCCAGTTCTTTTTGAAGTTCTACTTCGAGAGGGGGGGCATCAGAATCTGTGTTGACCAGTAAGGCAGCTTGTGCATATACATCACTTGCATCTTCATCAAAAGTGTTCTCAGCCAATCCTCCATCCAAATATTCATTCATCATGTCCATTGCCTGAGGCTGAGCCATGTATGAGTCTTCATACTCATTGATGATGTTCAACTTAGCAGCATTAGCTGCAATTTCAGTTTCCAAATCCAAATTCTCTTTCCTGGCTTTGAGAAGTGCTTCTTCCTTTTCAAGTTCCTGCCTTCTTTCCAGTCCGGCAGCTCTTACCATCAATTCCACTCTTTTGCTTTCCAATTTGAGCCTTGCAGATAAGACAGAAGATTTAGAGGAGCGGCCGGATCTTGTTGATTTTTGTGAGCGAACACTTATGTTGGAAACACTGTCTTGAGGTATTACATCATCATTGCATTCATCAGCATCAATTTCACTCTGCTTATTTGTTACCCCTTTTATCCATTTTGTAGCTTCCTCAATAAATTCAGAAAATACAGTCATTTTGGGTTTGTACCATTCCTTTTGCTCCTTTTCTGCATCCTCAACCGACATTAAGGCTTTTACAGATTCATTTAATTCCTGCAACTCCACACACAGCTTTTCAAACTCATTTTCCACTTTGGATTTAACAAGTTCAACATTGCAAACATTTTCCATCAGTTTTATCAATTCATTTTTTCTTCTTGTTATTAAGGCCAGTTTACTTTTTCTGGATGTTTTCAATTGATTGAGTTTTTCAACCAGTGCATCGTCAATGTCACTTTCCAAGCTTTGCAAATCCTCCATGATCCTCTTTATTCAATAAACACACAGCAGTTGAAAAATCATCACAGTGGAATCCTTTGCTTTTAATTATTTCACCTCATTTGCATTGTCAATATCCCATGATTTGCTTTTAATTCCATAAGTACTTTTAGATGTATTTTTTAGGAGACAGGCATGTTATTTTGTCGTATTTCAACGAGTCCATTGATACTACTTGGCTGACGTTACACAGTGACGTAATGACGCGGCGGCGCTTTGATTCATTCAGGAAATATGTATTGACGCTACGCGTAACATCTGTGCATTACTTTACAAGCGTCGGATCGCGTCCACAAAAAATGCGATCCGGTCTTTTGTGAAACTGCGCTTTGAGCCGTCCATGCAACAAGCAGTTTATATTTTTAGACGAATAAAAGTGCAATACTTTTCTTCTCTGGGTTGCCAGTATATACGCTGATAGACGCGCCCAAATTACCACAACTTGCTTTTGGTTTGAAGAAGGTTGTTGTTTATTGAATTTCTTACCGGAACGGAATAGGCTGGTGCGATAGTTTGGTAGATATTGCTGCGGTCTAAAAATAGTGCGACTGCATACCTGGGAACCCTCTCCCGCTGGCCACAGCTGAGTTAAAGTAGAACCCGCCAGCTTAATTGCTGGGCGGAGTTTGCATTACGCACCGTCCTTTCCTCCAACCAGCCGTTATTCATTCATAAATCATTGAAACAATAAATCATCGACAAACTATTCAAAATTGATAATGAAACGCAAAATATCCAATAAATCATATAATTTGGCTTCAACAGTTACCAAATCATCTGGTGGGTTAAAATGAAAAGACATAGCCTGAGTTTTCTAGATATTTATCTTATAGCCTGATAATTTACCAAACCTACCAATGATGACATTAAAGCTGGTAGAGATGTGGATGGTTGTGATAAAATGAACACGTCATCTGCGAACAGAGATATTTTGTGTTCCTGTCCTGCAATATTTATGCCCTTGATTTGCCCATTTTGCCTAATATATTGACTGAGAGGTTCTATAAAGAGGGCAAAGAGAAGTGGAGAACAGGGTCAACCCTGCCTACAAGAACGTTCCAAAATAAAATAATTTGAGAGACTGCCATTTATTTTAATTCTTGCTGTTTATTATATACAGCTTTGAAAAGCTGTATTTGGACCGTCTGGTCCAAATGAATAAGAGATGGCAAGAGTTTTTCAATTCTCCTAGCCAATATTGACATATACATTTTATAATCTAAATTTAACACTGGGATGGGTCGAAATTGTTTACAATCTAATGAATCTTTGCCTTCCTTTGGTATTACTGAGACTATGGCTTGCTTCCATGAGGGGGGAATCTCCCCCTTTTTGAGTGCTCTATTACATATCTGGCACAGTTTTGGAATTAGCTGTTCCTTAAAAGACTTATACCATTCGGCTGTGAAGCCGTCCGAACCTGGACTCTTATGTGGTTTGAGTCTTGATATTGCTGCATTGTAGCCTGGCAAGCCAGACCCACATCAGAAAGATGTAAGGTCTGGCTCAGCTCCATTGGCAGTGTGGGCGGGATAAACGGTTGTCTTTCAAGTTCCCTCTGCACGCAATAGGATAGCGCTACAACCAATCAGAGCAACGAAGAAGGTGACGTAGTCAGAGCGACGGCTCTGACTACGTAATTAATCGAAACTCAGAATAAATATTTATTTTCGAGGAAAGACTTCAGTGCCGTTCTTTGTTCTTTTCTCAAATAAAATGTTAACTTCAAGTCTTGAAGATTCGCGGCCAAAGCCGAGTGGAGAGACAGCCGTTCGCCAGCAGCAGCAGCAGCCATTGTTTACCTCTAACACGGAACCGTTGCAACTCTGTTGTCATGGTAGCCCGGCTTTCGACTCCGCCCCTCACGCTGTGATTGGTCTGACATACTTTGTGTTTCCAGCACCAAAAAGCCGACGGAGCCGTGCTAGACCTACCTAGCTGCCAAATAAATTTGCTGCCGCTAGGGGGTGTCTAGAGTTCTAGGCTAGCTGCCTTGACCTCTATTTCAGTAATATCCGCAGACAGGGCTTTATTTTGTTCTTGTGTGATTGTGGGAAGGTTCAGAGATTCAAGGAAACTCTTCATCTCTTCTTCATTATCTACTATTGGTTGTGAGTATAATTCCTTATAATAATTTTCAAAACTTTGGTGAATTAGGTCTAGTCTATGCTGTATTTTCTTAGCTTGAGGGCATCTTATCTTATTAATAGTGGCGTCTGCCTGTTGTTTCCTCAGTTTATATGATAACAGTTTAATTGCCTTGCTCCCTGCCTCATAGTACCCTTGTTTCAAAAATACCAGTTTATTTTTAACCTCTTCTGAGAATATCTCATCAATCTCATTTTGCAGTTTTTTAATTGATACTTCCTTGGTCCCTGGTCTAGCTTTGTGATCTTTTTGTAATTCTCTGAGTTTGGTGTATAGAGAATTCAGCCTCTCCTGTCTACGTTTTTTTAGTGATGAGGAAATAGAGATTATTTTCCCCCTCAGGACTGCCTTGAATGCATCCCACACCATAGGAGGAGACACTTCTCCATTGTTGTTTTCTTTGAAATAGGTATCTATTGCCTTTTCCAACTCTCCTTTTACCTGGGGATTATTCAATAAGCTCGAGTTCAATTTCCATAGTGTAGATTTTGGGTTATTACCAATATTAACTGTCATTACAATTGGTGCATGGTTAGACATATCAATTGTTCCAATATCGCATGATTGAATTCTAAATCGTTCTCTCTTAAATGCAAAGAAATAATCAATCCTCGAATAGGTAGATTGAGGTGCAGAAAAATAAGTGTAGTCACGGCCTGTTGGATTAAACTCCCTCCAAACATCTACTATGCCAATTTCTTTCATTATAGAGTTTATTTTATTAATCATAGGTTTACTATATCCTAAATTAGAGATGGAAGATTCCATTTTTGATAATCTCATATTCATATCTCCTCCACATATAAGCACACCCTGAGCTTCAGCAGACATCATATCAAATATTTTTTTATAAAAGGTCCAATCACTCCCAGGAGGAGCATATATGCTAAAGAAAGTTACCATCAGCCCATCGATCCTCCCCGTTATCATTACATATCTGCCTTCTTTATCTTTAGTCTCTGAAATGTGCTCATATTGGACTTGACTTGAAATAAGGATGGCAGACCCTCTTCTATGTCCTGATTTATAAGATGAGTGAAATACATATTTGAAGCCTCCTCTTCTCAATTTTGCATGTTCAGTTTCAGATAAATGCGTTTCCTGAAGGAATGCTACCTGAGCACCTTCGATAGTTACGCCACTGGTTGCCATTGTGTATGAAATGCGCTATATAAATAAAGCTGCCTTGCCTTACACATAAAAACTTACTTGTGGTATAGCTGGTCAGTTCGAAAGTTCATAAGAGAGATAAATCTGCTGTGACAGCTTGGTTGATTATTTTTCTTCTGGCTGAAATTCGTATTACGGATGTGGGCCGTATCTGCCTGACGACAGTCAAGCGAGACCCAACGTTCACTTGGCACTTTTGGCGCTGTCGTAAAACGGACCTAAAATGGACCTGTACTGTAACGCAGCCATTCTCAACCTTGGGGTCCCGACCCCAATTGGGGTCGCGAGATGATTTCTGGGGGTCGCCAAATCATTTTGGAAAAAATATAAATGCACAAAATGAATATTAAATTACATAATTTCAGACAGGGAGATGTTTTACGGTAGTTGTTGTCTGCTTCATTATTTGTCAAAAATGTGTCATATCAACTGAGTTTGTAACGGGAGTGGTTTGGACCCAATAGCAGCACAAAGACAGGTGGGTCTCGTTAGTAACAAACTGCACTTTATCAAAAGTGCGTTCACACGGGGGTGGGGGGTCGCGGACAACATGTATGTTAAATTGGGGGGTCGCGACTCAAAAAGGTTGAGAACCACTGCTGTAACGGACCTGCTATGAGCAGCATCACAAAATGTTGTTGCTGTATAGTTTCTTAAACACTGATAATATTGCTGTAGACAGGTAACCATGTTTTTTTTGAAAATGTTACATTCAACGGATTTCTTCACACAGTTTGAGAAAAGTATTTTGGATGTGGTCCACATCAGGTAGCCTCTGTCAAAACAGTGTTGACTAAAATCCGTTTTGCAGCTTTGGGCCAGAGCAGTTTTAGCCATTTTTTAAATGCAATCGGCTCGTATCACAGATTCGGGCCACACCAGTGTCAAAACAGTGTCGGCTCAGATTCATATTGCAGATCTGGACCAAATCAGTGTCAGACACAGCTAATGTCTTTCGGTTACCTATGGGAAAAAGTGATCTGGGCCAGATCTGTAAAACGATATAAATACTAAACTGATGGCATTTGGAATGTTTAAGCTGAAACCACTATCTGGCACGGATCTGGTTCACAATCGGAAAACGTAGGGTAGAGTGGGGGAAAACGCCCCCATGGGGTAAAACGCCCCCCGCCTGTTTTTCCCAAAATAACCACTAGAGGGAGTCAAGATACATTTTTACTGTTGCTATGCACTACGTTGACAACGGGGATATACAAATCTCCATGGCAAAGCTGACACCAACTACGTATTTGAAGAGTAGAGGATTACATGGTAAGTGCTATAATTTTCAGATTTTGGTAAACAAGTGTTTAAGAGAATATTTGTCTACAGGATATTACAGTGATGTATCATAGATGAAGAGTCTGAAGTCTGTAGTTTATGAACATGTCATTTATGAGGAATATAATTATAGTTTTAAAATTAAATCATTTTTTATGAAAGTCATAGCTTGTGGGGTAAAACGCCCCCTACACTGTGGGGTAAAACGCCCCACCAGGGGGCAAAGTTTCTCTCTATCCTAATTACTATAATGACATAATGTCTGTCAAAGCCTTTGTTTTACACTTAATGCAGTATAACTAGGTGGTAAAAATCGAAATATTTGAACAAAACCTGAATAAATGACCTCAAGTGGGCATTAGCTAACTAGCTAGCTAGCTAGCTAACTAGCACAGTTAGCACACTGATGGAAGGTAGTTACTGGTTAGGTGACCCAATGATAAAATATAGTGTTTTTTCATTTATTTATTGAATATTTCACTAAACAATGTATTATTAATTTATTTATAAATAATAAATTATAATTTATTAATTTAATAATTCTTTAGGGCTTTTTGACTGTCCTGCTGATAGAGGTTAAAAAATACATTACATTATTAATACATTAATATACATAAATATTTTTTCTCTCTCTCTTTATAGATGCGGACATATAAAAGATCAAGTAGCCGTGGTGCATACTCAGAGCAAGCTCTTAAAGATGCCCTCCATGCCATTGAAGAGGGGACTGCTTTGAAGGCTGCGGCCCGTCAATTTGGAGTCCCCCCAAAAACGTTGAGGCGGCATCGAGACAAAAACGTTTTGGAGACTGGATCCAAGTGTTTAGGTCGCAAAGCAGTTTTTAAGTCATAATTTGAGCTCCAGCTAACCGAGCATATACAGACAATGGAGAGGGCATTGTTTGGGCTGTCTACATTTGATGTGAGGAGGCTGGCCTATGACCTTGCCGAAAAATTGGGTTTGAAACATTCTTTCAATGCAGGACGTAAAATGGCAGGGAAAGACTGGTTTTACAGTTTTCTGAGAAGACAACAAACCCTGTCTGTGAGAACTCCACAGGCCACAAGCTTATCGAGGATGGTGGGGTTCAATAGACCTGGACATGTTTTTTGAAATTTATGTGGATGAACTCCAGAAACTAGGTGAAAACTTTGACCCCACCCGTCTATGGAATATGGATGAGGTGGGTGTGCAAAACGTTCAGACACCAAACAAAATTGTTGGCACAAAGGGCAAGAGGCAGGTGGCAAGAGTGACAAGCGCAGAAAGAGGCTTTACTGTCACTGCTGCCTGCTGTATGAATGCCGCTGGGCAGTTCGTGCCACCACAGTTTATATTTCCCCGGAAAAGGATGAATGAGCGTCTGCTGTATGGTGCCCCAGCAGGATCCATTGGAGGAGTCACTGACTCGGGGTGGATGGATGGCACACTCTTCATCCAGTGGCTGCAGCACTTTTGTGACACCATTGGATGCACCCCTCAGAGGCCACACATTTTGATTTTGGATGGCCACCACTCCCACAAAACCCTTGGGGCTGTGTTGCTGGCAAGAGAGCGAGGGGTGGTAATGATTACCATCCCACCCCACTGCACCCACAAGATGCAGCCATTGGACCGCACCTTTTTTAAGTCGTACAAGTCCAAATACAACACTGCTGCAGATGGTTGGATGACCTCTCACCCAGGCCAACGAATCGATATTTATGCCCTATGTGGGCTTTTTGATAAAGCATACTCTGCCTCAGCGAGTGTGGGGAAGGGCCAAAAAGGCTTTAAGGTCTGTGGGTTGTGGCCTGTAGACAAAACAGTCTACAAAGATGAAGATTTTGAAGGGGCCGAAGTGACGGAGGAGCCAGACCCAGCCCTCGACGACAGCAGGGAGACTGAGGAGGAGATAAGTGCTGGTAAAGAATTACAACTACTTTTACTATAAGGCTAGTGTCATTGTCATCATCTTCATCATCACTAATCTGTGTGTGTTCTCTTGGTAGGCCCAAGTGGATCATCCATGGTCCCCACACCCAACTCTATCACCCACTCCCAACCACAGCCTGGGACAAGTCACCAGAGGCCAGCTGAACATGGTAAGAAAAATGATGTATTATGTAGAGTTTAATTTATGTTTTGTTTCACAGTAATGTCAAATATTTCTTAAGGGGGGCGTTTTCCCCCACTCTACCCTATCTGAGCCAGAAACTGAGGCAAGGAGCTTAAAACGGATCCGGGCCAAATGTAAAGGCTATCTAACCCACTAATCGAGGTTCATAGTACCTACACCCCCAGGTCTGCAAATGTATTTAAATATAATTATAAACCAAGCGTTGACGTTGAATCCTAGTTATGTTATCTGTAGCTGTCAAACAATGAAATATATGATTGCAGAAGTAGTCAACCTTTAGCCTTGCATAATTAAGGACAACAAAAGCGACCAGATTAAATGTCATGTCAAAACAACACGATACAAAGTATTACCATAAGACGACAGATCTATCGTAGTTGATCTAAAAGTGATCCGTCTCCATTGTCTGAGGGGGAACGAGCACCATCTACTGGACGGTGAGTGTAATGCACCGTCCAGTTGCATGGTTTCGCTCTTGAAGGACCCCATCTGGCATTCACAGAAACGCATGGTTTTATTTTAGTCCAATGTGGATGTACGATTTGCATGCATCACGGCAGGCCACCCACATTTAGCATGAATACATGCACTACAACAACTTGAAGTTGTTTGTTCATTGTCAAGATTGGTTAGTTTTATTTTATACTTGATGCTACTATGGGATCAGTGTGACCACATTCAATTATAGAAATCACTAATACCTCTGCTGCTGAAGAAGGCTAATAATAATATTTAAATCCCCAAAATATTTATTTCATTAAAAAGCTTTTGTTGTGTGGTCATTTCCACATGAGTATAAATCGCATATATTTTCGTTGCCATTTCATAGAGGCAGTATAATCAAGAAAAGATGAATATTACACATTGAACAACAATTGCTTGTTAGGTAGACTTTCTCTGCCATGTAAAAACACAATTATTCTAAAAGTTAATTTTGGACCCTGCTGCTGCCACTGGCCACCACAATACACATGTTTTAACAAGGTCTCTCACTCACAAACCTGTACACAGACAAAGTACTGACTTTGAGGTTGGTAACCCAGGAGTACCATCTGGCTCAAAATGTTTTGTCTGTATTTAATAATGTAAAAATATGCACATAATTACTACTCTGCAAAACGATATATAGACAAAGCCTTTACAGTTGCTATTTGAGATACCTTGGATTTTGAATTCACAATGTACCATGTGTAACATTACATTATGATATCCAAACCCCTTGTATTTACATTTACCTTCCTTGTTTGTTTAGCGCCTTTCCAGTATATCCAGGAACTTGCACTACATTTGACATTTCCTTTTTGTTATTATTATTTTTTTTTAAATTTAAATTTATTAAATGTAATCTTGGTTGGTTAGCAATTTCTGAATTGTTCTAAAATCTGCACTCCTATGACAGTTTAAATTGTTAGATACAAATGTTTTACATACTAAAATGTGTTCACGTTCTCTCACTAGACTTTAAACAACTAATCGGCCGTTTGTGGCAATTCTCTTAACTATTCTACATATAGTTTTTCTAAATGCCCACAGCTGCTTCTGTCCCTTTTAAGAACAGGGCAAAAGCTTTAACCTTAATATACAACTAATATAATCTATCCTATCTAATCTATATTATAACCTAATATAATCTATCCTATCTAATCTATATTATAGCCTAATATAATCTATCCTATCTAGTCTATATTATAACCTAATATAATCTATCCTATCTAGTCTATATTAGGCCTAACCTAATATAATCTATCCTATCTAATCTATATTATAGCCTAATATAATCTATCCTATCTAATCTATATTATAGCCTAATATAATCTATCCTATCTAATCTATATTATAGCCTAATATAATCTATCCTATCTATATTATAACCTAATATAATCTATCCTATCTAGTCTATATTATAACCTAATATAATCTATCCTATCTAGTCTATATTAGGCCTAACCTAATATAATCTATCCTATCTAATGTATATTATAGCCTAATATAATCTATCCTATCTAATCTATATTATAACCTAATATAATCTATCCTATCTATATTATAACCTAATATAATCTATCCTATCTAATCTATATTATAACCTAATATAATCTATCCTATCTAGTCTATATTATAACCTAATATAATCTATCCCGGGAACTATCCGGGAGGAGCTGTTCTTTGCCATGTGTCTTTTCCTGGGCTTTCAACTGCCACCAAGATGGTCTCCGTTGGCAGTGTGCTCTCCGCTGTCGGGACTCTGGAGAAGTGGATTGTCCTCCTACACGGGAGGAGCAGGGGCTGCTTCCTTCATCTCCTCCTCCACCTTCTCCTCCTCCCCCTCCTCCTCCCCATCATGCTCTTGGTAATATTCCATCGTTTTCCTCTTGAAGCACCCCATCTGGCATTGACAGAAACGCACGTTTGTTTTTGTCCAATTCAGGGTATCTTTGAATGGACTAGTCATGTACTGACTAGTCACTAACCTAAGTGCTTCATTACAACAACATTGTAATGATTTAAAAACCTAAAAAACCCATCATATATCAGAGGGGTGTATCGATTGCACACCTATAGTCTGGCTTACAGGATGTATTGTTGGGATAACCCCGCCCAAGCCTGCCATTGGGCGACTGTAATAGTCGCCCAATGGCAGGCTCTGGGCGGGCTTATACCTTATACTCCTCCCCCTTCCGCCATCTGCCACCGTTGGTGCATCCTGGGCTTAGCGCCGCCCAAGACGATTGTGATCGGTTAAAGAAATACAAACAAGGCGGAGTGTTTTTTTTACCAGAATGATAGTAAGTAGAGCCAGACCTTTCTCCAGCAATGAAGTGTGGATATAGGTCTGGCTATGCGAGACTACTGCACACCTAACATTACCTAATGGTCTGTGACTGGCATGGCTTGGCCATGTGAATGTACGGTGATTGGTCACCCACTTGGCTACTTAGCCAGAAGGGAACATGAACTCCCTTCTGCCATTAAATCGGCTTGAAGGAGAAGGTAGATAGACTGAAATCATGTGAGATTGCAATGGCTTTGATGGAAAATAATTTCCTGATGCTTAATGCAACGCCGATCACCCTTAATAACATAATTACAAGTCAATTACGGATTTCTGTTTCTGAGTTCTAGTCAGTAGGCTTTCTCAAAGAGATGTTTATAGAAGAGCAGCTTATACAGCTTATACCAACCCCCTAAAATAATCCAATCTGCTCCAGAATTTAAAAGTTTAAGGGCTTTCTCTCTCATTTACAAAAAAAATAATGTGTAAGCCTAATTTGAGGGGAAAAGAAGAGACTCTGTCTGACAACCTTCCCTATTCATGAAGCGACACTCACTTTGAACAGGATGACAGAGATGATCAAAAGAAGCAGTAGTCCTGTGCCGCCTCCCACTGTCGCAATGATCATTGTATTGGGAGGAATGATCAGTTCAACACGAATAGAAGGCTATGGAGATAACAAGAATACAGAAGTCATGAACGGGCCCTAAAACCATTTGGACTTACATTTCATATAAATAAATAGAAATAATGCATACCTGTGCCCGGGGAAAGCTTATATCCTTCTGAAGACAAAAATAATAAAGTTGGGAAGAAAATAATTCTGATGATAATCACAACACACTATTTGTAAGATCATCAAACACATTATCATCGTGAGTGAATAAACCCCCACCGATTGTTCACTGGATGCCTGAACGTAGCGGACTTTGTCGTAGGTAACTTCTAGAAAGCTTCTCAAAGTCACATCTTGTGTTTCACCACTGAATATCATTGACAGAGACCTGATCTGTGAAGGGAAAAACATTTGCATTTATTTGTCACAAAATAATTTTGAAATGGTTACTGAGGTGCTAGAATGAGTGCATGTGTAACACAAACCTTTGCACGTTGCTTGATGTCCTTAAAAGATACTTTCCCAGACAGGGTGACCTTAGTGGTTGAATATTTGTCCAGAGTGAATGTCTCACACCCTATGGTCTTGTAGTTATTGTCAGAAGTCCGGTTCTATAGTAAAACGTGTTAATTGAGTACAATAATAATATTATCATAAAATGGTGGATATTGCTCTGACCGTTTTGGTTGCCCATGGGTGAACAAAGTATCTTTACTTACATCTGGTAACTTAGTCATGTTAGATTCCACACATGGTTTGCCCTACAAGAAAAGGTGGGGTGATTTAAATTTAGGAAATGATTGTAAAAAATAATAATTTTCGAGAGCATCTACTGTTATGAATGCCACCTGATTACCTCTTCGACTACGACTTGATAGTTGTTCATTTCAAAGTCATGCTCCATTTTAGTAGGGATCGTGACGGACACTGTGACAGGCAACTTTCTGGAACCCAGGTTCTTTACCTGATAGGTGAAAACAGAATGTCATCATTACGTACTCAACATCAGTTTGAAAGATGTGTAACATTTTATTATGAATATGAAAAATCTCAATCGTTTTTTAGTATTTGCGCCTATAGTCTACCTCGTATATGACAACAACTTTCTTTGGTACATCATCTTCTGGAGTGAAGTTGAGGTAGGTAATAGTGTCTTCATGCCTACAAAAAGTAACAAATAAGATATATACTGGACACATTTCAATAATTAAACAAATAATTGTATGAATTTCACACAGTGAATGCCCTTTTCATTTAAAATGTATAGATACTTACACTGCTACTGTTAAATCAACTTGATATTGTACAGGGATGGCTTTGGTCATTAAGCTCTTGGTGGAGTTATTATTATCACTGTACAAAAGAGCACATAACAATATTGAATCCAATAAATTAATAACAAATGCAAAAAATGCAATAATACAATAAATAAATGAAAACAAAAATGCACCTCTTTCCTATAATGGTCATTGACATTGCGCTGTCCCAGTCATATGTATCCATAACGCGGAACAAAGCTTTAAACGTTGCCTTAAATATGTCAACAAAAAAACAAAAACACAACATCACACAAGGACAAGGGAATCTTTTTAACAAGGACAAGGGAATTTTTTTAATATAGAAATGTAAAATATATGTACGGGATAATCCACTCTTTCTAAATGTAGTCCCATCTGAGTCCCACCAATCAGCCAGACTACTTATACATGAGAATTGCAAAACTGACTAAATACTGCGCACAAAAAAAGATATTCACTGAAAATCATATTTCTCCATGGAAATATGGCGCAATTGCGTCCGCCAATTTCACATGCATTTTTAAGAGGCCAGATGATGTGGGGATGCTAATGCCAGAGTAACCACATTTCAAGGACGACTGATTCCAGGAAGATTTCTATTGTTTTGTATTTTGAAGGAGAGTTCTTTATTTTTGCTGTCTTGTTAACTGCTAGTATGTTATGTGATAACTGCTAGTTTGTTATGTGTTAACAGGGTTATTTTAGCCAAAGGAGGTTGGCCAGGAAATGTTGCGCATTAGTTTAGAATGGGGATGAGACTCTAGTTTGGGTTCTTAGCCCCCGCGTCGTGCATTCATTTTCGATACATGCACACCTCATTGTGGATTATCCCTTACTTATACCACAGGATTGTACTTAAACTTGATCCTGATTGGTCTATAATGTCCCATGGGTGTGCGTTATTTTTAAATAACGGAACACCTCTGCCTTTTAACAGTTTTTAATAAATGCGCTACAAATCCAACATAAAAGAAAACACGTTCAAATACAAATCGACCAGATGTAAAGAATTTCCCAGGATTGGGATCAATAAAGTGTATATCTATGTTTCCTTGACAACTCAAAAACAATATGCTCAAAGCATTGCATAAGAATATTTTGATTTCAGCTAAATAAGTCAAAGTTATAGAAGTGGTTTATTCCTTACATAATATACATGGGTTTTTGGTTAGGTCACAACTCACAAGTGGTTTAGTAAGTAATTTAAATGGACTTCACACTGGCTCCTTGTTACAAATTAAGCTTTGCTGTGGGACTTAACTCACGCTGGTTCTACTGCGGTACACAGGAAGATTGACACCGCATATGGTCTCGTTGAGAACCCCCTCCAGATCCCTACAGGAGGGCAACGTTGGCCTAGATGACTGTTGAATCCAATGCAAAACGGAGAACAAAAAAATAAAAATACGGTCTCATAACAGTCTCATATCCTCAACGCATTTCATTTAGCAAAGAAACTGCTTGTTTGGGCACGTCACCGTCAACAGGGTCAACATGGAGAAGGAGAGGCCTGGAGGGTAGGAGATGTAGAGCTTTGTGTTGAAGGAGTCGTCTGCATAGTTGGACAGACTTATGTGCACATAGAAGCTGTTTTGGTTTACCACCACTAATGTTGGGGTGCTGTAAGACAGAGTTTCCTTTTAGTTACAAAACTCATATATGGTATAGTGGTCGGATATGGGTTGGATATATACTGTACATACGTGAAGTTAAAGTCCACCTCCAGTTCCGCAATGCAGGTGTCATTGGTTCTGCAGTTCCTCTCGAAGGGGACCTGAGACACAGAGACGTTTGAAGAAGAATGATGCATACAATATTGTTAGGGTAGATTGTGGTTTGTGCATTAGAGTTTAAATGAGGTGGATACCTGATGTAAAAGTGTTAAGGCTCTGAGGAGACTAAACATGAAGTGCTTGTGATAGACGTACCATCGTGTGCTAGATTATGCCCTGAAACGCTTATTTACACCTCAACTGATGAAAAAAACTATTTACACACACACACACACACTCTACTGGTAAGAGCAAACATGAATAAGATAAGGATATATTTCTCAAGATCATTCAAAAGAGGTATTATTGCAAATGGCAGTATGGTATCTTCTTAGAATAAACTACAAATGCATAATAAACAAACAAATAAACATTACTCGGCATCTGTGTCTTCCTGACTTTGACATATAGTTGTGATTGGTATTTCTTACAAATATATGCATCCTACATGCAACAGCTCCATTCAGATACAGATATGTCCAGATGTATGCATAGAGATCTGTTAGCATTTAGCTATCACCATACCTCAGTATCCACCTGCGTAACACTGTCTGCATTCAGGACGCTTGCCATTTTCTTGCTTTCAAGTTGAGCAAATTTCAATCTGATGACGATGGGTGATAATGTATCGTATACACATTTCTGCAAAAACAAATTAGTCAGATGTACAGGCCAAAAATCTCAATATCTCTCTCTCTAGTAAAAATGAATAAAATAACAATTGTATTATACAGCATAAAATCCATTCATTAGTATTTTTCTTAACAAAATGTATATGATACACATGAACAAAACTATTTTTTAAAAGTGAAACAAGGAGTGCATATGTTGAAGCATTAAAGGGCTCTGCATACTGGCATATTGATGGAGTGGTTGAAACAGCGGTTGGTCCTTATCGCCACAGTCGACTGAAGAGTTTTGTTTTCTTTGGGGTCTGTTTCCATAAAGAAACCGCAAATTGTTTTTCTCATAGGATCCACATCCAAACTGTAGGAGATGTTCAGTCCCATGTTTGTTGTACCTAGGCAGACATTAAAGAGCCCTTTGGTTAGGCTAATAAGTATGTCAAGTCAAGTCAACTCTATTTATATAGCACATTTCATACACAAGACAACTCAATGTGCTTCACACACGTTTTTTTTTTTTTGGAAGGATGAAATAAATAAAGACACGTTATACAATAAAAATGATTTGAAAGAATGCATAACAAAGACCTTTAAAATCTAACATATAAATTCAAGACAAATTGGAGTGCGCGATTTACGACTGCAGCCCCCACAGCCCCCCCCTTGCCGCGCTACTGCTGAGGGGTCTAGAGGGGTCATATTGTGGGAACATTTCAGTGATGTTTGTTGGTTCTAAGGCAATTTGTGATTTATCGGTGAGTAGTTTTATTTTTTAAATCAATCCTCTGACACACAGGGAGCCAAAGCAGGGATTTGAGAATTGGTGTTATTTGTTCACATTTTTTGGTCTTTGTTATTTATGACTCTCACAGCATTCTGACCAAGCTGTAGCTGTCTGAGCTTTTTAGGGAGACCTAAAATGAGGCCATTACAGTAATCTCCCCTACTAGTGATAAATGCATGAATACATTTTTATAGGTCTTGGACATGAGTCCTCTCAATCTTGCGATGTTTTTAAGGTGATAGTAGGCTGCTTTTTTGTGGCTGTTGAAATGTAGATCTGAAGCTATAACAACACCAAGGTTTCTGGGTTGACCTTTCGTTTTTAAAGACGGGTCAAGGTGTGAGGTAACGTTTAGCCTTTCTTTTTAGGCACCAAATATTGGCTCGCCTAATTCTTCTTTAATAGCCTAGTCCACGTTGAACTATAATGCGTTGAACGATAATGCTTACTTATAAACATGTTTGAGTTGAGCACAAGCATCCCGGTGCTACTTCATGTTATCTCTTACCAGGTTTACTGTAGGTTACTTCTTTCAAATCAAAGCACACAGTGATGGTAACCATCGGCAGAATAGCTCCTTGGTGGTCTGGACAGTGGATGCTGGCAGTGCTTATCTCTGCAGGTTCGAAGTGCAGCTGGGCTTTGACATTCACCACTGGCTTGGACCTAGGCGACATAGGAGGATGTTTGTTTTTTTGCTTGTGCTCATTGCTTCTGGACAATTACATGTTATCATACTAAATGCAGAAAAATGGTATCACTTAAGTACATCACTTTGAGTCGAATCTGTTTCACTGTACAGTGAGACCCCGGTACATTCTCTCATTCAGAATGTGATGTATGCTATATAGGACCTTCAAAAGTACTAAAGTGGGATTAAGGATGGCCCAAAACTGCCATATCCCAATATAAAAAAAACATTTAGCAAAATGAGTCACAAAAGGCAATTAATTCAAAAGGACTTGCTTTGCTGATTTTGCTTAACATGAAAGTTGTCCTTTCAAAAAGGATTGTTGACAGTATTGTAACTCTAACTGTACACGTACTTTAAGATGAAAACAGCTCCATGTGAGCCAACGACCAGGTCAGCCAGTCCATCCCCTCCAAGGTCAAATCTACCGTCCACCGCTTGCCCAAAGAAACGGACTCCTGGATCTGCTGTGATTCTCTGAAATACAACAGGTGGCAGGATGGTCTAGTGCAGGGCTATTCAACTACTTTCTTATGAGGGCCATTATATTGAAGTTAAAAATTAAGAGGGGCCGGAAAAATCCCCCAAACACTTACATGAGAACATAAAAAAACAACACTAAATACCCCTAATACAGCACAAAATAGTAATTGTGCACAAAGAATCGGCACTACTCGCTGCGACCTGTTGACTCGTCAACAGCCAATCACCTCTGCTTGTTTTAACTTGTTTAACTTGTTTTAACTTATCCAAAAGGGTTTCCAATTTATATTGCATTTGTTGCAAGAGCTTCGACTCTTCTGATCGTCATTGTGTCCGATATCGGTATTTTTCGGATGGACAAGATTATGTTCTTCTACACCTTATCATCGCTAACCACTTTTTCAAGGACAGCTTGCGTGCGATCTTTCACTGTTTCGCAATCTGTGAAGGAAGGAGGCTGAACCACCTTGACATGCTCCACTGAAGTGAGTGATAAGTGATGCAGTGCTTCTCAGATTGGGTCTGCGATAGCCTTGTTGCAGACCAAACATGTGGTTTTTGGTTCCGCATTACTAAAGTCGATATTTCACCACTTCTCGCTGAAATGTCGATTTTCGTTTTTTGTTTTTTTTGCTCTTGAAACTTAGTGACAAGACATTGGTGCTCGCACAGAGGACATGTAGGATCAAGGGCGGGGTTTTTATTTGATTCTGATTCTTTCTGTTCTGATCAATAATTTGCGGACCGGAGGGACCCACGGGCCGGATGTGGCCCGCGGGCCGCCAGTTGAATTGGCCTGGTCTAGTGGCTGCAGTGTTCGACTTCCGGTCCGAAAGGTGCTGGGTTCCCTCCCCAATGGACGCAGCTGTAGGCGTCCTTGAGCAAGATGTCTACCTCGTACCTGCTCCTTAATGGCCTGTATCTGAAGTTACTTTGGACATTGGATAGTGGACAGCGCTGCTAAGTGACTAAACTGTTGTTATATAAAAAGTTTTAGCCTCAGCACCTTGGTTTTTTTTTCCAGCTACCTATCTGCCATATATTGAATTGCTTTTAAGTAAAGCAGACTCAACAGATTGACACTGAGACCCCAAGGCCCTGGATCACTGCGGTGGCTTGTTATGAATGCAATGTTGTTATGAAGCAACAGACACCAACAAAGCGCACAGACAATGTGTTGCCTTTGTCTACTTAGCCTTACACACACATACTAACCTGGCTGTAGGTGGCGCGGATCCCTGTGTGTTGGTTGCCAAGGTAAATGTACACAGCCCCCCTGTTGTCATCCTCTAGTGGAGCTCCCACGGCCACATCCTTGAGACCGTCTCCGTTCAAGTCGGCCAGCGAAGAGATGGTCATGCCGAATCGGCCCCGAGATGGCGCCGACACGTTTAGCGCACTTTCCAGCGTAAACTGTCATTTACAGCATTTACATTTAGGAATTTCGCAGACACTTGTATTCCAATGTGACTTACAGGTGAGGCTGGGAACAATCCAAAATTGGAGTCGCTACAAAAAGTTATAGCGCTCCACAACCTAGTTTAACAAAACCCACACAGAGTAAGGAGTAGCCACATATCTGAATCCTAAATGTGGGTAGTGCAGAAGATTATTCACATTCACAGACCATCGAGACACCAGATAAACACTCGCCCATATAGCACTTGAGAAAGCCTAACCTGCTGAGTCAGTTTGTAGACGTAGATATGCCCCTCTCTCTTGTCCTGAGGATGATGGAACAGCGGTGCGCCCACCAGGAGGAAGTCTATGTCGTTGTCTGATTGGACGTCTACCAGGCACAGCTCCGCCCCAAAGTAAGAACCGATCTGGGCCCGCGGGGCATTCAAGCAGAAGGTTAAATTTCAAGGTTTAAAGTTGGTGGAAGGTGGAAATGGTGTGATTGTTGGTGTGACGATACTATACTATACAATACATTTTTTTCGGATGTAGATGTCCATTTCGCTGCTATTTATAACATATGTTTGTAATATTTAAAATTTCAGGTGCAATCTGAATAATTCTGAATGTATGATTCTGTTTTCATGGGCTGCCATGTGTTAGCAGACAGGAACGCGTGAAAGGGTGAAAGAGCGTGACTAGCATGTAGAACAGGACCTCCGCTGGTCAGATCCAACATGAGCCCTATGCAGCATGTTGCCTAATGCCTACACATGGTGAGCACACTAGCGGGTCGAACCATCCGAAGAGTTTGTGACTCCAGATGTATTCATAATGTTAAAATGAGGACCAACCTGCTCCCCCGTCACTCTGCACACCACCTTCCAGGTGTCCAGCATCTTTCTGAAGAGTGCCACCTCTCCTATGTGTTCAAACCGCGGTGCACCGGAGAGATACAGCGACACCGAATCCTTTACTCCGGCAGCCACAGAGTAGCCTGTGTGAGAGCACACACTAAAGAGTTAAATGACACGTTTCACAATATCAACACAAATCAACTTTTGGTAACACATTATAATGACGTTCAGTCATTTATACGCCTTTAGTTAATGTGAACTAATCACATGAATATACATTTGTGGATGATTAGTATGTGCTATATTTATGTTTTGGTCATGATTATTTTATCATTAACTAAAGGCTTATAAATGACTTATGTTTTTTTTAATAACTTTTGAAAAAGACATTGCTCAGCAAGTCATCACACACAGATTCAAATTTTACGATCTAATTTTACTCTCTCTTGCTCTTCTCTCTCCCTCCTGAGGAGTCAATAGCTTTTTTCTACCATCCTTTTATTTTGTCAAAGCTCTCATTAAGATATAGGCCAGCCGCCAGCCTATTGCGTGTATTGGTAAATCAGCATGCATAAAAACAATATATATAAAACATATTTTCATTATGATCATTACCCATGTACGAGCTGTGCACCATGTTGGGATCCTCAATGTGTGTACCGTGTTCTCCCACACCTTGTTCATACAGTGACCCACCCCAGTTATTTGACCCCACTGAACCAAGTACCAAGCTGCCCTGTAGAGCAAAAAGAAGATCAAAAGTATATCTTATACATATGAGTGAACTGAAAACTGAAATTTTAACTGAAAATAAAACAGAAATTCCTTCACCTTGTGGTAGACGCTACTAAACCCACTCTGGGACATTTCATACTTCAATTGTTCAGAAACTGCCGTAGCAGAATCTGAAAAAAACAACCTTGTTTGTTATTGAAAGAATAAAAGCAGAATTCAAAGGGCATTAATACAGAGGGAAAACATCCAAAGCACCTTCTATGTTGAAAATCTTTTCTTCAAAATGTTTCAGGATCCCGGCCAGTCCATCGTAATTATTGATGTGAAAAGTGTTGTTGTGTTTTGGCTCTGAAGCAATGGAATAAAGTTTATCCAGCTTAACATCTCTGACCTGTCAAGATAAAGTATAGTCATTGGCAACCTTGATGGTTACACATTTGATGGGGTATTATTCTGGTGTGTATAACTGTGTATATTATCAACTGAACTGTAAAACATTTGATGAGGAGTAAGCCTAGGTCTAGGACAACATGTGCACTACATTTATTTGACTCATTTTGATTGAGGACAGAATAGATTAACATCATCAAACAACACAATCAAGTGGTGGAGGAGATAGCAGGGAGGGGAGAAAGCCAGTTATAGGTGTTTGGAAGTTCTGTCCTGAAGTGCCACACCCCTTTCCCTTCCCCCATTCAATCACTGCACCTCCAGTCCCTTCCCCCATTCAATGACTGCACCTACAGCCAATTAGCCCAATCAGCCACAGACTTTTTAGCACCTGTGCCCACAGCCCCTTCTCTTTCGTTCAAGCCAAGCCACATGGAGACATTGTTTGCGAAGCTGGTTACCCTGCCCTGTGTGCGTTAATGAACTCTAAACCACACACAAACAAATACCTACCTACCTATCCACACACACACACACACGCACACACATACATATCTACACACACTGGATTACCTGCAATAAAGAAAATAATTGAATTACAAGTGACTGGACTATACTGTTCTGACCGACACCTCCACTGGTATCAAGCCAGCACATCTTCCTCTCCAACCTCCTCTTCATGGTCCTTCGAGCCGGAGCCTATTGATGACCAGTGGAGATGTCCAGTCACTCCTTGCCTTCGTTACATCAGCCTGAGCGTCCACGCCGCCAAGCCCAGCTGCCTGCGCGCTATGATGACTTCGTCCTGCAATATGGCCAGCGGCAACAACATCCTGCTGAAGCACCAGAGCTACAACCTCTTCACTCTGCCAGTTTAAGCCTCTTTGGCGCTGGACCTGATTATCAACCCCAACCACAGCACGAGTATGAGGAAGGGGAAGAGCCACCTCAACTACCCAGCGAGTACGATGAAGAAGAGGAAGGGGTGGAAGCACCAGAAGACCTGGAGCCAGCCACCGAGAGGGGGACACAGGCAGACTTCCCAAACCCTCACTCACCCATACGCTGCCCAGGAAGAGCCCCACCCCCTCAGCCCCATGACCCTCATGTAGCTCCTATTCCTGACCCTCAAACTGAGCTCTTACAGCAGTTACTGGTAGCAATAAGAAATCAAGGTGAACTGATTCAGCGCTGTATGCTTGGTAATGGCCACTCCTCACCATCTCGTTCATTACCATCCCCTGGCCCTGATAATGTTGGCCCTCAGATAATAGTATCACCAGCCCATCATGCTGCAAGGCCACCTCAAGCTACCACAAGTGTCCATAGGCCCTGTCCTCCCCCACCACAGCAGCAGCTTTCTTCTCCCCCTCCTGTAAGTCATGCCCCCTCCATTCAGCCCCTAGTTCAGTCCTGGCATCCTCCTGACCATAGTCAGTTTCCTGCTACCTCTCAAGTCCCAGGCTCACGTAACACCTTGCTCCCAGCCAACACATTGCCATCTCAAACTTTACCTGGAGCTATGGCCCTCTCTGCCCAGCCAGTTCACCAGCCCAACAATGTGCAGCCTCACCGTCTTACATATAGAGAGATAGAAGGTCCCTCATTCCCTTATCTCACTAGAGAGGATGAAAGCCAGTATATGATGTTAAAGATGGCCCTATCCAATCTGTTAGACCCTGGAGAGTCTGAGCAGTATAAATACCACCTCTTACTGGATCACTTAAAGGTAGATCAGGCGAGGAGACTTGCATTTGCTTATGTCCATGCCCAAGATCCCTATACTCAAGCTATTCAGGCCCTAGATGAGCGTTATGGTCAACCCAGACAGCTTGCTCTGAGAGAGCTCCGGGCTATAATGGAGATGCCCGCTATCCGAATAGGTGATGGTAGAGGCCTAGATCAGTTTTCCCTTAGAGTACAGGCCTTAGTGGGTCTCCTTCAGTCCATGGGCCGCGAAGGTCTCTCTGAGCTTACCTGTGGCTCACATGTCGAGCGGCTTCTAGAGAAACTACCCAGTGAGCAGTTCTGCCAGTTTAAGAGAAGCATGAGTTTGAGCAGACCAGGTTCCCTTTCCTATAACCTTCTAGATTTCTCCTCCTGGCTGCAACGTGAAGCCCGATGCCAGCCTAGAAGGGAGGGATCCCTTCAGTCTGTCCGACCGAGGCCACCACCCTCTCACCCATTCAGAGCTGCAGCCATACTCCATGGTAGCAAGACCTCCCCTCAAGTGACCTCCCCTACAGTCCAGATTGCCCCTACTAGAGTCAGTCAGCTTTCCCCCAACACCTCATCCATACGCTGCCCAGTGTGTGCGTACTGTAACTGCCCTGAACATCATGTCAGTAAATGTGATGACTTCCTCCAGCTCACTAATGACCAGAGAACCAGTTGGATCAAAGAGCAGAAACGCTGCTGGCGATGTGCACGAGACCACTTTGCAAACCAATGTGATCTGAAGGGACGCTGCAACCAATGCAATGGGAAACATCTGCAAGTCTTATGCAACATCAACCAGAGGCAGGTGCAGAATTTCTACCTAGACCATCCAAGCGATTGCAATAAAGTGCTGCTGAAGGTAGTTGACGTGACCCTGCGCAATGGAAACAAGTCCTTAGACACGTATGCTATACTGGATGATGGGTCTGAACGTACAATCCTCCTGCATCCTGCCGCCCAGAAACTCCAGCTGATGGGAGAGCCTGAGAGCCTGACGCTGAGGACTGTGAGACAGGATGTCCAGACTCTGAACGGTGCCACCGTGTCCTTCACCCTCATTCCAAAGGCCCATCCAGATTAATCCTACGCCATCAGACATGCCTTCACTGCTGATCAGCTTTCCTTGTCCGAACATTCTCATCCGGTGAAATCCCTCCAGCGGCGCTATGCTCATCTCCGGCAGATTCCCCTGAAACAACATGACCGAGTGAGCCCCCTTCTACTCATAGGAGCTGACCATACCCATTTGATCACTCCAACATGGCCTGTAAAGTTAGGCCCCCCTGGAGCCCCTGCAGCAATCAAAACCCGCCTTGGCTGGACGTTACAGGGCCCTGCCAGAGATATTTTTAGCTCACCCACCACCAAGTGTCACCATATCTCCTTTACATGCCCACCTGACGACATCCCCCACAATGTGCAAAAACTGTGGCAGCTAGACACGTTGCCTCCGAGGAACACAAAAATGGTTGTCCGCTCTAAACAGGACCAAGATGCAATTCACCAGCTGGAGATTCAAACCACCCGAATTCCTGTTGACGGCGTCCTCCGGTATGCTACACCTCTCCTACGAGCAGAACCCTGGCTCCCCCTAAAGGCCCCTAAGGAAGCAGCTATGTCCCGTCTTCGCAGCTGTGAGAGACGACTCCTCCAGAGCCCTACACAGGCAAAGACCTATACCAAAGAGATCCAGAAGTTAGTTGATGCTAGGTATGTCAAGAAGTTATCCTCATCTGAAGTAGCAGATGTTCCTGAGTCTTGGTACATACCTCACCAACTTGTGCGTCATAATGGGAAAGACCGCATTGTATTTGATTGTTCCTTTTCCTATCAGAATCAATGCCTGAATTCACAGCTGCTCCCTGGGCCAACCCTTGGGCCTTCTCTCCTTGGAGTTCTCCTCCGTTTCAGGCAGCACAAGATTGCCATCAGTGGAGACATTAAGTCCATGTTCCACCAGGTGCGCCTGTTACCCCAAGATAAACCCCTCCTGCGCTTCCTCTGGCGTGACCTGGACAGTAGATCTCCTCCAACTGTGTATGAATGGCAAGTTATTCCATTTGGCACCACCTCCAGCCCATGCTGTGCCATTTACACCCTCCACAGGATCGCCAAGGATGCACAAGTAGATGAGCGCATTACCCATTCCATACATCAATGCTTCTATGTGGATAACTGCCTTCAAAGTTTTCCCACACCAGAGGAAGCTAAGGACCTCCTTCACTGCTTGTGCACCACCCTCTCCTCTGGTGGCTATGAGATTAGACAATGGGCCAGTAATGACCCCACAGTCATCTGTGACCTCCCTCCAGATGCCAGGTCAGACCAGGCAGAGCTCTGGCTATCGCACCATCCTTCCCTTGACCCCATGGAGTCTACTCTAGGCCTTCACTGGAATTGCCATACAGACACCCTGAAATACAAGCACCGAGTCATTGAAGCTACTACCCCAACCATGCGCCATATCTACAGAGTTCTTGCGAGCCAGTACGATCCCCTTGGCTATATCCTTCCCTATACAACAAGAGCCAAGATCATTGTCCAGCACCTGTGGGCAAAGGCAAGAGAATGGGATGACCCAAACCTTCCCCATAACATCCTAGAAGCCTGGCTGTCCTGGGAAGGAGAACTCCCTACCCTCTCCAACGTAATACTGCCCCGTTGTCTCACCCCTCAGACAGACCCCTCCTCTGCCAACCAAGACCTTCATATCTTCTGTGATGCGTCTGCGCAGTCCTATGGTGCAGTTGCCTACATGCGCACAGATGATGGTCAACAGGTCAATGTGTCCTTCCTAATGGCGAGGTCCCGTGTTGCGCCCAAAAAGCAGCTATCCATCCCTCGACTTGAATTGTGCGCTGCCCTTATTGGAGCCCAGCTGCTCAATCTCCTCCAAGCAGAGCTCACTCTCAATATCAGACAAGCTACTTCATGGAGTGACTCTACCACCGTCCTCTATTGGCTTCTCTCAGACTCCTGCCGCTATAAGGTCTTTGTTGGAACGAGGGTGGCTGAAATACAGGAGCTCACCAAAGGCCAGGAATGGCGCTATGTGGATTCCCAGAACAACCCCGCTGACGATCTGACTAGAGGGAAGCAGCTGTCTGACCTAGCTAAGCCGTGCAGGTGGAACCAAGGACCTGCCTTCCTCCTACAACCCCCTGACCTGTGGCCCCGTAGCCCCACAATAGATCAGTCAGATGACCCTGTAGAGCTAAGTAAGCCCAGTTTCTGTAGTGCGGTATTCCTTGGCCAAACCCACTCAATCACTGACCCTACCCAGATTACCACCTTCCAGGACCTCCTTGACTCTACTGCTGCCTCCTGTCATGGGGTGGCAAAGCCTCTTGCAACACCATCAGTAGAAACCTACCTCGAAGCAGAGATTGCCATCCTAAGGCAGGCCCAGCTAGATTCATTTGGGAATGATCTGGCATGCCTTCAGACCCACAAACCCCTTCCAAATTCCAGCCGTCTTCTCTCCCTAGCTCCAGAATTAGATCCAGTGTCCGGTCTCATTCGAGTAGGCGGAAGATTACGGCAAAGCAGTGACCTGCCCCCCGATGCCATACATCCAGTTGTCCTGGACCCTGCCCATCCAATCTCAAAACTTTTAATTAAGGATTGTGATGACCACCTACACCATCCTGGTCCAGAGAGGCTTTTCGCTGAGCTGAGGAGGCGATTCTGGATCCTGAGGGGTCGTGAAGCTGTCAGGAAACATCAGCACAGGTGTGCTAAGTGTCAGCTGTCCCGGGCCAAACCCCTTATTCCCCAAATGGCCGATCTCCCTCCTGCTCGCCTACGCCTCTGTGAACCTCCCTTCTATTCCACTGGGATAGATTGTTTCGGGCCCTACACCGTGAAGACTGGCAGGCGTGTTGAGAAAAGGTGGGGTATTATTTTCAAATGCATGACAACTAGATGTGTACATGTAGATCTACTCAGTCACATGAATACAGATTCCTTTTTGATGGCACTAAGGCGCTTTATAGCTCGCAGAGGCAAACCATTTGAGCTGCTATCCGACAGGGGTACCAATTTCATCGGAGGCACCAGAGAGCTACAGGAGGCCTACCAATCCATGACTCCTGACCTCCAGGCAATCCTGGCCAAACAGAGGATCTCCTTCAAGTTCAACCCCCCACACGCGCCCCACTTTGGTGGGACATGGGAGCGTGAAATACGCTCTATCAAGATTGCCCTGCAGACCACCCTAGGTGCCCAAGCTGTCACTGAAGAGGTTTTACGCACAGTGATGATCGAAATAGAAGGTATCCTCAATTCTAAGCCCTTAGGCTATGTATCCTCTGATATTGCTGATCCTGATCCGGTGACTCCCAACCTATTGCTCATGGGGCGGCATGATTCCTCCCTCCCCCTGGTAACGTATCCTGACTCTGAGCTGCGCAGCCGCCGCCAATGGCGCCATAGTCAAATTCTTTCAGATCATTTTTGGGCCCACTTTCTGAGAAATTATCTTCCCTCTCTCCAGCCTAGACAGAAGTGGCGCACTGACAATCCTGACCTCCAACTTAACACTGTTGTTCTTGTTCTTGACCCTCAGCTTCCTCGATCCCTTTGGCCACTAGGTAAAGTCACCTCCCTTCATCCTGGCAAGGACGGCCGTTGTAGGGTTGCAGATGTCCAGGTGGGGGACAAACAGTACACAAGACCCGTTGCCCGCCTCATCCCTCTCCCTGCCCTACCGGAACCCCCATGACCTACTGTACTAGCAAATTTGCAATGCAAATTTGGGGGCGGCTGTTTGGAAGTTCTGTCCTGAAGTGCCACACCCCTTTCCCTTCCCCCATTCAATCACTGCACCTCCAGTCCCTTCCCCCATTCAATGACTGCACCTACAGCCAATTAGCCCAATCAGCCACAGACTTTTTAGCACCTGTGCCCACAGCCCCTTCTCTTTCGTTCAAGCCAAGCCACATGGAGACATTGTTTGCGAAGCTGGTTACCCTGCCCTGTGTGCGTTAATGAACTCTAAACCACACACAAACAAATACCTACCTACCTATCCACACACACACACACACACACACACGCACACACATACATATCTACACACACTGGATTACCTGCAATAAAGAAAATAATTGAATTACAAGTGACTGGACTATACTGTTCTGACCGAAACCTCCACTGGTATCAAGCCAGCATCTTCCTCTCCAACCTCCTCTTCAATAGGCCTTATGTTTTATGTTAACCAATGCAACCATTTCTAGCAGCATTCACCTAACCTAAAACCGGTCTCACGACAGTCTAAGCCCAGCCCACGTCTCCATTAGTGGGTAAATGCTCCCTATCCTTGAGATGAGGTCCTCAGACTCACCCCGATAACAAAACGTATGATCTTTTTCTTATCATATTCCTCCACGATCTTGTCGTCGTCGCTGTCACTGGGGTCATCGTCTGTGATTATTACCACGACTTTAGTCGACTCGGGAGAGGCTCCCGCACTCTTGTTTTCAAAGACGTTGTGCCTGAAACAAACGCACAAAGGCGCAATGTACAATGTACGCAATGTCTACTTGTGGCGATGACAAAGAACAACCAGATAAGAACCGTCACTAATCCGCCTTGCCGTGCGTGTAAACTGTATCTTTCCCTGTAGCCTATATTCCCAACAATCATGGTGGTTGGTGGCAGTGATGGTGGTAACAAGTACACACTATATTCATACACTTTCTCTAAAATAAAAATATTTAAGATATATATCCTTAAACATCCCTGATGCAATGCAAGTTAATGCAAATGCAACAAAAAAAAAGTGTGTCTTCACTTACAGCGTGTACTTTAAAGCCCGGTATGTGTTTGTCAGAGCCGCCATAAACCGTTCAGCGTCCAGTAACTCGGTGGCCTTCCCTTCCTGGTACTCATTGAAGTCAAACACTTTGTGAGTTTTTGTTGCGAACTGGAGTGCAGCGAACTGAAAACATTACACAGGAGAGTACATTCATATTAATATTAGTGTGTGTGACAAACAGGAGATAGCACTTCAATAGAATAAGATGTATGCTGGCGTGTCGTTACTTTGATCGATGAGTTCTTGATGCTGTTCATGATATCCTTAATAAATGCTTTTTGTTTTTCTCAAAATCTTTTAGATTCAAACTTCCTGATCCATCAAATAGAAAGACAAGGTCCACCGATTTCTTTGTGCAATCTGTGAAAACACAGTAAACTGAATGTTAATCTTGACTATGCCACTTTGTGTAAGGATACATGTCATAGGTGTAATCCATAGGAGGGGGGGGGGGCAATATTTAAAGAAATATATATTGTTGTTATACAGTATATACAGTGTTCAAACAAAGTCATCTCTGTCCACAAAGCGATAAGACAGGTCTGCCAAATCGGCATCCCACACATCATCTGATCTGCACTAGCCAATCAACATCCTCTGAAACTCTTCTCGCCCGTCTCGTTCCCTCCCTCCCGTCTGTCTGTCTGTCTGTCTGTCTGTCTGTCCGTCTGTCTGTCTGTCGGTGTGCCCGTAGTAGCACTCTCTAGCCAGTGTGTTTCCATCAGCAGCAACATTTGTTTTATTAAAAAATGATTCATCGTTACTTGTCAGTTAACACTTGTCTTTTCCAATGTTACAGAATTTATCAAATTAAAGACAAGCTCTTCATCACTATTTCTCAGGTTTTTGCCAAAAATAACATACCCAAACTGAACAGACTATATCTCCACAACTACAAGAGCTTTTAAGTTAGAGAAAGATAACACCTGTTAGGTTGTTAAAGTGAAATAATCAATGTGGATGCTACTGGATCAGAGTGAATAAAGCTACAACACAGAATAAATGGAAGATTTAATTTCCGCCTGAAATAAATGTCATGTTTTAGTGTGAATAACACCTAGTGCATTATCAGTTGGTAGCCATATAGCACTATGGGGCCATAGCACAACATCTGATGAGGGCCTGGGTCAGGATTTGATGGCAATAAAGTGAAGTAGAGCAAAGATAGAGGTTTTAGTAGAGATAGGTTTAGGCAGAGTTTCCAAATAAAAACAATAAATCCAATGCAACCAATGCAAAAATGACAATACAAGATGACATGATGAGATACAAACAGGTGAATATATTGAGAACCCATTGTTCAATTTTAACATTTGACCCCTCTATTGAAAGGTCAGAGACAGAGTTGAATGACGCCAAGCACAACCATCGCAATTGCACCATCCGGCCACCAGATGGCGATACACTGTGTGCTCTGATTGAAGGCAGCTGACCTATTTCCAGTGAAACACTCTCTTACCCACTATGCATGATGGGAAACATGATTGGGAGGGTTCAAAATTATCTGTTTATGGTGGTTTTAAGTGATCAAGCACAACTTTGACGACAAAAACAACAAAGGTATGACATCATTTGTGATTGTTACTAGAAAAGGAGAGGTTTGTTCTTGATGTTTTTTGGCCTCTAGTTCAGCGCGTTTTGAAAACGGATCGCTAAATGCAGTTATGAACATGGCTGCCGGAAGTAGAGTGGCGAGATGTGATTAATGTTTATAAATGTATTAAACATATTTTTATGCATAAGTTTCCTGTTGTTTGGGGAGGTTTCAGGAAATGATTGCAATACTGAAAATGTATTTTAATTTCTATTTAATTAAGCAATACTACGCAAGAGGGTTTACGACAGTGATGCGGTCAGGAAAACGTCCCGAAAGCGTCACTGAAATGAAATATTTCCTGTGTATCGTTTCCTTATATTTTTAGGAACACGGTTTTTCTTTTAATTTCACTATCATACACACGTTTTAATAGTCTGTAATAGTTTTAATTATTTCCGCCATTTTAATGCAAACCGGTTTAATCCGCGTCTCAGCGATGTCGTGTTGCTTCTTGGCCAATCAGGAGAGAGCATTCGGAAGACCCGCCCTCAGGTTCTGGTGGTGGGACCCACATGGTCCTCTTTCTGAGGACCAACTCCCTGGGACCCAGACTCCCACTGTCTGGGGGGGTTTGTCTGGTCTGGAGTTTCATTCTTTAATTTCCCCATTTCTATGAAGCCAATCTCAGTATATCTGTCTTGGCACATCCTCTTTCTTCCTGAGAAACTTTCTCTGAGAATACTGCTGGTGTTTACGTCTACACACGCCGTTGTACATGCAATAATTATTTTTTAAATGTATTTTTATTTTGTATATTTTTTTTATTTTGTATATATATATATATATATATATATATATATATAATATAGAGCTCTTTTCCAAAACGCATTAAATCCATTTTGAGAGTTTTCAGGAAAACACATTCTTTTACCTAGACCCACACATGTTTTGGATAGAAACGGCATCTTACAGTACATTTTAAACAAGGAAATATAGTGATTTGGCATGAAATGTTGATGGAGCAGTGAATAGGTTCAGTGCACAGCAAAATGGCATAATAAACTCATTTTTTTAAATTTGGTGTTTAATGCGTTTTGGAAAAGAGCTCTTATAGGCTATATATATATATATATATATATACAAACTCAGTATATCTGCGTTTGTATCAATATTGCGCCGCCACTGCAAAATGATGTATTTTTATATACTGTTTCAGCACCCCTAACTCAAAACACCTTCCCGCGGCCGGTTACATGCCGCTATTCCGACATGCCGCTACTTAGACATTGACGTCTAGTGGTCGGAGTGGCGGCATTAATATTATTTTCCAAGCGTCCCTCTACTGCGACAATTTTTTTTCCCCATTGTCTGAGTAGCGGCACTTTACTTTTTTTCAAACGTCCTGCCATTCCGACATGAGGCCATTAATACTTGTCATTATCATTGTACTTTAAATTTATTAATTCTATCAACTTAAAGTCCGATTAAACTTCATTCAAAGGCAGTCCATAATTCAAATTAAATTGATTTCTAACGAACAAGTCCAAATTTCAGGTCCTAGAGCTTTATTCGTGCTTCTTCTTATATATTTTTAAGTAGACTGCTGGCCTGCACGCACAGAGTTTGTTTGATGCATGGAGTTTCAACCTTTTCCCCCTGAGAGCTGAATAAAAATGAGGAGAGCTCCCTGTCTTTTACATAATGTGTGTGTAGGCCTAACATTTATTCACATGGCCGGTTCAAAATCACCTAGTTTTTGACTGAAATGTGTGCCGATATCAATTATTGGGAAAAACATTGTTTGGAGTAGAGGTCTGCACTCGCGATGCAAATGAAGCTCATTGCGGGTGCGGGCGGGATGATAGAGGTAGGCCTACATTTGAAGATTGTCTCGACTGGCGACAAACAAGAATCAGAATCTACAATGATCATTGTCCATAGGCCTATCTAGTTATTATTCTATATTAATAACTATTATTATTATTCTATTATTCTATTGCACTTTCAATGATCATTGTCCATAGGCCTATCTAGTTATTATTCTATATGAATTATTCTATTATTCTATTGCACTTTCAATGATCATTGTCCATAGGCCTATCTAGTTATTATTCTATATTAACTATTATTATTATTCTATTATTCTATTGCACTTTCAATGATCATTGTCCATAGGCCTATCTAGTTATTATTCTATATTAATAACTATTATTATTATTCTATTATTCTATTGCACTTTCAATGATCATTGTCCATAGGCCTATCTAGTTATTATTCTATATTAATAACTATTATTATTATTCTATTATTCTATTGCACTTTCAATGATCATTGTCCATAGGCCTATCTAGTTATTATTCTATATTAATAACTATTATTATTATTCTATTGCACTTTCTATGAAAAGTAGGCCTAATTGTCGTAATAGCGGTACCAAAAAAGATCGGATTAGGGGCATGTCTAAATAGAGGCATGTCGTAATGACGGCATGTCAATTGTCGTAATAGCGGTACCAAAAAAGATCGGATTAGGGGCATGTCTAAATAGAGGCATGTCGTAATGACGGGATGTCGTAATGGAGGGTTGTCGTAATAAAGGGCGGACCCCCCCGCGGCCCTGGTTATGAAATACATAACTCTTGTTGTTACTTGCTCATTCTTTTGTTTGGGGTGTTAAGAATAAATAATAGTATATGTATCAACAGGCTGTAATATCTACACATAGCCACAAGGGAACAGAAAGAAATATATAAGTTGTATTAACCGCACCTGGCCACCAGATGGCGGCACACATAATACACTGGGGGCGGGCGTTCAACACTAGCCAATCAGAGCATAGTATGCGTCATAGAGGCCACGCCTGCCCAGATACTACCAGAGAATGTCTAATAAGGAGAGAAGTTCCACTCTCGGTTTACTTTCTGGTTCTGAACTGTTGCAGTTCCCCTCTGGTTCCATGTGAGGGCGCTCACAGGACGAGTGCAGAATGAATGGCGGTCTATGGAGCTATACCCCTCAAACTCCACTTTTCTCAGGATATAATTTTTTGTCTAGTAATTTGAATGTTGCTTTCGAAAGGGGATGCAAAGAAATTACACATTGCTGGGTGTTAGATTTTTTAGAGTCACTTATTTGCTTTAAAAAAGTATTTTAAAATGTCAATGACGTCATACACATCTTACGACCAGAGATACTGCTTTACGGCAAGCCTCTCCCTTTCCCTCAAGGCATCGACAACACAGCAGTACATACATAACGATACACAGATAAAAGTGCCAGCAACCAAAAGTTGCTGTGTTAAAAAAAAAAGAACTTGGGCGAAAAGGTCCACCTTAACATTCTGGTCCCGCTTCGGATGCCAAGATGCCATCAAGCAGGATCGTAATCAGTCCTTCACTGACCAATCAGCGTTCATTAGCAGAATGCTAGCGTGTTATGGGCAACAACAACTCGTCCTGTAAGAAATCGAAAGGACATAAGTACTCGTTCATTCAACTTTCGATCTATAACCCATGTTGAACTTGTAAAAACTACAATCAAATCTGAGATTTCTCAATGAGAATCAGGTGAAAGAGACACATTTAGCCGTCTAGCTCCATCTGCTCCCATTCATTCTGCACTCATGGGCGATCGCCCCCAGTGGAGCTCTGGTGGAACTGCAACCAAAATTCGGTACAATGGGACTTAATAGGGAGTGGACAGGCTCTCCGTAGACGGGCTCTGGTACTACCAAACTACAGATCCGGGGGGAAGCCAGAAACCCCAGGCAGCGTATCTGTTAAGATATCCAGCTAAGGGGGAGCTCCACGCGCGTGAATTTTACAATTCCTCTCCATTTGCTTCATAGATAAATATAACTAAAGTTAAACAAATAAAGTGAGTTAAAGCGATCCTGTGTCGGCGGCCTTCTTCCTCAACGAACACATCACTACAGGGGTTGGAATTGTGTTTAAACAAATGGTTATAATAGACTTAAGGTTGAGAATCTTATCGTTCTAAGGGTGTATGACATGACTGCTTTCTCACATGTTTAAATGCCTTTAACGGGCAGTCTCGGGATGAAGAGGTTAACTGACATTCTAATAAGTTTAACGATTATTCCCTGCATTTCAATAGCCAAATGATAATTGTTTCTCAAACATGAGCTGTAAACTGCAAAAACATGTTCATTGAAAGAGATGGTTGTGGAATATTGGTGGTGTGAATAATATAAAGCAATACATAAAGATACGTAAAAGTAAAAGTAGAAATTCAGTTTGTAAATAATGGTGTTCAGTATCACCTGATGCTCTAGTAGCCTACCCTAAAAACTGTACTGCGCTAAAATTCCTGCACACAATTCTGCTATATAATTACCTTGAAAATCAGGTCTGAAACTTTCATTCTTGTTTTTCTGAAGTTTTTCATCGAGTTTGTAGCACTGTCCACTCAGGTAGGAGTTACTGTAGCATTCATTAACTAGATTTGGACTACAGATCTATATGAGGAGGTAAAAAACACAGATAATCCATTATAACATGATAACTTATATGATTATCAACTAATCAGTTTATCTGCTCTCTTACACTGAATCTGGGCTTGGGTTGAGTTGGATCCTCAGCTAATGACAATCCGAACAGCCTGAATGGCATGGCCTCTAGAGAAGAGTGAGACAGCAGTGGAATTACAATTCAGAAAGTAGTTTTACCATTACAATAATCACACACCTATTTTTGTGTCATGGTTACTATTAATGTCTTCATTCATATGTTATATTTCTTAAAAACTATATTAATAACTACCTTGAGGGGTGAAGCAGCTGTTAGTTTTGCTCATGTAACTGCAGACTGTTCCTGAGCCATTCTGCTGCAGGGGAGCAGTGACCAAAAACCTGCATGGACAAGACAAGGACATGGTCTAACATAACTATTACTACTGAACTCTTTGCATTCATTTTAAACCAGAGCGCTCAGTTATTGACGGAGGATGGAAAAGCCGAAGCCAATGCAGAGTGCGGAACTCAAATATAATGTTCTGCCCATCTGATAAATCACATTTATTTAGCCATCAAATCGTCAAAAGAAGTGAGTTTCATGAGAGACTGCCCTTTGTTGTACAAACCCTCTGTCTTTGCCAGCAATGAACGACAGCACCTTGTGTCCAAAGAAACCATTTTCATCACCACCGTAGAAGCTGGGATCAGTGGTATCAATGTTAAAGGCTAAGCAAACAGGCTGGAACAACGCTGAAAATTTTGAGAAAAATTAAACAAATACATTTATTTATATTTATATCAATGTAGATGTAGGTAGATGGACAGATATATTTGTTTTGTCAATGGCTTTTAATCAGTGCCGTGGTTGCTCTGAGGCTATCCACAAACCAACCAAGTTTTCAAATTAGATACATGTAACCAATGTAACCACCCCTGCCCTTACCACCCCCCCCACCCTGTTCAAAGGTCAAAGTGAAGCTTACCGATAATCCCCAAGAAAGAGAGAAAATGTAAGCAGCTTCGGCCGTACATGTCTCCCATGGCCGTACCCATCGTTGAAGAGGAAATGGAGAGTTGCAGCTTATGTGAGGGTGTCTACTTCCTGCAGTCGTGTGAAAAGGGTGTTGCTGCAAAGAGACTGCTGCGGTTTCTGCACACTTGGCACTTTTCTCTAAACTACCCATTTTCACAGATGGGTTATTTTACATTTGAGCAATAGTTTGACATTTTAGAAAATAGGTAGTGGGTCGTCGAAAACATTACATTTCCTCTCCCAAAGGAAAGTCGCAGTGAAATGAAAGTCCTTCTCTTTTTACATTCCATTACTTCTCTACAACTGAATTTTGGTAGTGATAACTTGTGTGGAATGTCACCCACTTTCAACCACTTTGCTTTCACTTGATCCAATCAAATCACAAGTGTGTGTGTATAAAGACCCCAAAATGGCACCTGTCAAGAGACACGCTTACGACGCGGACTTCAAACTGAATACGCTAACGTTTTATTTAGCGATATCAGACTGTTTTTTGTACGTGTTACAACTGAACAAGGTTGGGAGTTATTGTGAACACGGTAACGTTTGATTTAAGCGATATCAGACTGTGTTTTTACGTGTTACAACTGAACAAGGTTTGGGATTTATTGTGAATACGTTCATTAACATTTGAACAATGTTGAGAGTTATTGTGAACGTGGTTAAGAAAGTTTGAGTGACTGACTTATCTGACTGTTTTGTTTCGCTTAATGCGCCTTATAATCCAGTGCGCCCTATAGTGCGGAAAATACGGTAGTTGTTGTCTGCTTCATTATTTGTCCAAAATGTGTCATATCAACTGAGTTTGTAACGGGAGTGGTTTGGACCCAATAGCAGCACAAAGACAGGTGGGTCTCGTTAGTAACAAACTTTATCAAAAGTGCGTTCACACGGGGTGGGGGGTCGCGGACAACATGTATGTTAAATTGGGGGTCGCGACTCAAAAAGGTTGAGAACCACTGCTGTAACGGACCTGCTATGAGCAGCATCACAAAATGTTGTTGCTGTATAGTTTCTTAAACACTGATAATATTGCTCAGATAAATGGCAATGGATGTATCTCGTGCTCTAGATAGAACAAATATGTAAACAGGTAACCATGTTTTTTTTGAAAATGTTACATTCAACGGATTTCTTCACACAGTTTGAGAAAAGTATTTCGGATGTGGTCCACATCAGGTAGCCTCTGTCAAAACAGTGTTGACTAAAAATCCGTTTTGCAGCTTTGGGCCAGAGCAGTTTTAGCCATTTTTTAAATGCAATCGGCTCGTATCACAGATTCGGGCCACACCAGTGTCAAAACAGTGTCGGCTCAGATTCATATTGCAGATCTGGACCAAATCGGTGTCAGACACAGCTAATGTCTTTCGGTTAGGCCTACCTATGGGAAAAAGTGATCTGTGGGCCAGATCTGTAAAACGATATAAATACTAAACTGATGGCATTTGGAATGTTTAAGCTGAAACCACTATGTGGCCAAATGTAAAGGCTATCTAACCCACTAATCGAGGTTCGTAGTACCTACACCCCCAGGTCTGCAAATGTATTTAAATATAATTATAAACCAAGCGTTGACGTTGAATCCTATGTGTATCTGTAGCTGTCAAACAATGAAATATGTGATTGCAAGTAGTCAACCCTTAGCCTTGCATAATTAAGGACAACAAAAGCGACCAGATTAAATGTCATGTCAAAACAACACGATACAAAGTATTACCATAAGACGACAGATCTATCGTAGTTGATCTAAAAGTGATCCGTCTCCATTGTCTGAGGGGGAACGAGCACCATCTACTGGACGGTGAGTGTAATGCACCGTCCAGTTGCATGGTTTTGCTCTTGAAGGACCCCATCTGGCATTCACAGAAACGCATGGTTTTATTTTAGCCCAATGTGGATGTACGATTTGCATGCATCACGGCAGGCCACCCACGTTCAGCATGAATACAAGATTGGTTAGTTTTATTTATACTTGATGCTACTATGGATCAGTGTGACCACATTCAATTATAGAAATCACTAATACCTCTGCTGCCGAAGAAGGCTAATAATAATATTTAAATCCCCCAAATATTTATTTCATTAAAAAGCTTTTGTTATGTGGTCATTTCCACATGAGTATAAATCGCATATATTTTCGTTGCCATTTCATAGAAGCAGTATAATCAAGAAAAGATAAATATTACACATTGAACAACAATTGCTTGTTAGGTAGACTTTCCCGCTCTGCCATGTAAAAAACACAATTATTCTAAAAGTTAATTTTGGACCCTGCTGCTGCCACTGGCCACCACAATACACATGTTTTAACAAGGTCTCTCACTCACAAACCTGTACACAGACAAAGTACTGACTTTGAGGTTGGTAACCCAGGAGTACCATCTGGCTCAAAATGTTTTGTCTGTATTTAATAATGTAAAAATATGCACATAATTACTACTCTGCAAAACGATATATAGACAAAGCCTTTACAGTTGCTATTTGAGATACCTTGGATTTTGAATTCACAATGTACCATGTGTAACATTACATTATGATATCCAAACCCCTTGTATTTACATTTACCTTCCTTGTTTGTTTAGCGCCTTTCCAGTATATCCAGGAACTTGCACTACATTTGACATTTCCTTTTTGTTATTTATTTTCTCGACTTAGAGAAACGTAATCTTGGTTGGTTAGCAATTTCTGAATTGTTCTAAAATCTGCACTCCTATGACAGTTTAAATTGTTAGATACAAATGTTTTAAATACTAAAATGTGTTCACGTTCTCTCACTAGACTTTAGACAACTAATCGGCCGTTTGTGGTTCTGTATCTAGCAATTCTCTTAACTATTCTACATAGAGGTTTTTCTAAATGCCCACAGCTGCTTCTGTCCCTTTTAAGAACAGGGCAAAAGCTTTAACCTTAATATACAACTAATATAATCTATCATATCTAATCTATATTATAACCTAATATAATCTATCCTATCTAATCTATATTATAGCCTAATATAATCTATCCTATCTAGTCTATATTATAACCTAATATAATCTATCCTATCTAGTCTATATTAGGCCTAACCTAATATAATCTATCTAATCTATATTATAGCCTAATATAATCTATCCTATCTAGTCTATATTATAACCTAATATAATCTATCCTATCTATATTATAACCTAATATAATCTATCCTATCTAGGTCTATATTATAACCTAATATAATCTATCCCGGGGAACTATCCGGGAGGAGCTGTTCTTTGCCATGTGGCTTCTCCTGGGCTTTCAACTGCCACCAAGATGGTCTCCGTTGGCAGTGTGCTCTCCGCTGTTGGGACTCTGGAGAAGTGGATTGTCCTCCGACACGGGAGGAAGCAGGGGCTGCTTCCTTCATCTCCTTCTCCCTCCTTCTCCTCCTCCCCCTCCTCCTCCCCATAATGCTCTTGGTAATATTCCATCGTTTTCCTCTTGAAGCACCCCATCTGGCATTGACAGAAATGCATATTTGTCTTTGTCCAATTCAGGGTATCTTTGAATGGACTAGTCATGTAGCTGACTAGTCACTAACCTAAGTGCTTCATCACAACAACATTGTAATGATTAAAAACCTAAAAAACCCATCATATATCAGAGGGGTGTATCGATTGCACACCTATAGTCTGGCTTACAGGATGTATTGGTTGGGATACACCCCGCCCAAGCCTGTCATTGGGTGACTGTAATAGTCGCCCAATGCAGGCTCTGGGCAGGCTTATACCTTATACTCCTCCCCCTTCCGCCATCTGCCACCGTGTGGTGCATCCTGGGCTTAGCGCCACCAAGACGATTGTGATCGGTTAAAGAAATTACATACAAGGCGTGAGTGTTTTTTTTACCAGAATGATAGTGAGTAGAGCCAGACCTTTCTCCAGCAATGAAGTGTGGATATTGGTCTGGCTATGCGAGACTACTGCAACACCTAACAAATATCTTGTCAGACAAATGTCAAGTATAATTATAGTAATAGTATATGAAATATACATTCAGTCAGGTAATAAACTCAGTCTCAGATTGTAGGGGCATGGTCTGTGAGTGGCATGGCTTGGCCATGTGAATGTACGGTGATTGGTCACCCACTTGGCTACTTAGCCCAGAAGGGAACATGAACGTCCCTTCTGCCATTAAATCGGCTTGAAAGAGAAGAAGGGTAGATAGACTGAAATCATGTGAGATTGCAATGGCTTTTGATGGAACATCATTTCCTTATGCTTAAGGCAACGCCGATCACCCTTAATAACATAATTACAAGTAAATTATGGATTTCTGTTTCTGAGTTCTAGTCAGTAGGCTTTCTCAAAGAGATGTTTATAGAATAGCAGCCTTTACATTTTCCTTCCCAACACCCTAAAATAATCCAATCTGCTCCAGAATTTAAAATTTTAAGGGCTTTCTCTCTCATTTACAAAAAAAATAATATGCAAGCCTAATTTGAGGGGAAAAGAAGAGACTCTCTCTGACGACCTTCCCTATTCATGAAGCGACACTCACTTTGAACAGGATGACAGAGATGATCAAAAGAAGCAGTAGTCCTGTGCCGCCTCCCACTGTCGCAATGATCATTGATTGGGAGGAATGATCAGTTCAACACGAATAGAAGGCTATGGAGATAACAAGAATACAGAAGTCATGAACGGGCCCTAAAACCATTTGGACTTACATTTCATATAAATAAATAGAAATAATGCATACCTGTGCCCGGGGAAAGCTCATATCCTTCTAAAGACAAAAAATAATAAAGGTGGGAAGAAAGAATTCTGATGATAATCACAACACACTATTTGTAAGATCATCAAACACATTATCATCGTGAGTGAAGTAAACCCCCCACCAATTGGTTCACTGGATGCCTGAACGTAGCGGACTTTGTCGTAGGTAACTTCTAGAAAGCTTCTCAAAGTCACATCTTGTGTTTCACCACTGAATATCATTGACAGAGACCTGATCTGTGAAGGGAAAAACATTTGCATTTATTTGTCACAAAATAATTTTGAAAATGGGTTACTGAGGTGCTAGAATGAGTGGCATGTGTAACACAAACCTTTGCACGTTGCTTGATGTCCTTAAAAGATACTTCCCCAGACAGTGTGACCTTAGTGGTTGAATATTTGTCCAGAGTGATGTCTCCACACCCTATGGTCTTGTAGTTATTGTCAGAAGTCCCGGTTCTATAGTAAAACGTGTTAATTGAGTACAATAATAATATTATCATAAATGGTGATATTGCTCTGACCGTTTTGGTTGCCCATGGGTGAACAAAGTATCTTTACTTACATCTGGTAACTTAGTCATGTTAGATTCCACACATGGTTTGCCCTACAAATAAGAGTGATTTAAATTTAGGGAAATGAATTGTAAAAAATAATAATTTTCGAGAGCATCTACTGTTATGAATGCCACCTGATTACCTCTTCGACTACGACTTGATAGTTGTTCATTTCAAAGTCATGCTCCATTTTAGTAGGGATCAGTGACGGACCACTTGTGACAGGCAACTTTCTGGAACCCAGGTTCTTTACCTGATAGGTGAAAACAGAAAGTCATCATTACGTACTCAACATGCAATTTGAAAGATGTGTAACATTTTATTATGAATATGAAAAATCTCAATCGTTTTTTAGTATTTGCGCCTATAGTCTACCTCGTATATGAGCAACAACTTTCTTTGGTACATCATTTTCTGGAGTGAAGTTGAGGTAGGTAATAGTGTCTTCATGCCTACAAAAAGTACCAAATAAGATATATACTGGACACATTTATCAATAATTAAACAAATAATTGTATGAATTTCACACAGTGAATGCCCTTTCCATTTAAAAGTTATAGATACTTACACTGCTACTGTTAAATCAACTTGATATTGTACAGGGATGGCTTTGGTCATTAAGCTCTTGGTGAGTTATTATTATCACTGTACAAAAGAGCACATAACAATATTGAATCCAATAAATGAATAACAAATATGTAAAATGGAATAATACAATAAATAAATGAAAACAAAAATGCACCTCTTTCCTATGACGGTCATTGACATTGCGCTGTCCCAGTCGATATGTATCCATAACGCGGAACAAAGCTTTAAACGTTGCCTTAAATATGTCAACAAAAAAACAAAAACACAACATCACACAAGGACAAGGGAATCTTTTTAACAAGGAAAGGGGAATTTTTTAAATATGAAATGTAAAAATATATGTACGGGATAATCCACTCTTTCTAAATGTAGTCCCATCTGAGTCCCACCAATCAGCCAGAAAACTTATACATGAGAATTGCAAAACTGACTAAATACTGCGCACAAAAAAAGATATTCACTGAAAATCATATTTCTCCATGGAAATATGGCGGCAATTGCGTCCGGCCCAATTTCACATGCATTTTTAAGAGGCCAGATGATGTGGGGATTGCTAATGCCAGAGGTAACCACATTTCAAGGACGACTGATTCCAGGAAGATTTCTATTGTTTTGTATTTTGGAAGGAGAGTTCTTTATTTTTGCTGTCTTGTTAACTGCTGATATGTTATGTGATAACTGCTAGTTTGTTATGTGTTAACAGGGTTATTTTAGCCAAAGAGGTTGGCCAGGAAAATGTTGCGCATTAGTTTAGAATGGGGATGAGACTCTAGTTTGGGGTTCTTAGCCCCCGCGTCGTGCATTCATTTTCGATACATGCACACCTCATTGTGGATTATCCCTTACTTATACCACAGGATTGTACTTAAAATTGATCCTGATTGGTCTATAATGTCCCATGGGTGTGCGTTATTTTTAGATAACGGAACACCTCTGCCTTTTAACAGTTTTTAATAAATGCGCTACAAATCCAACATAAAAGAAAACACGTTCAAATACAAATCGACCAGATGTAAAGAATTTCCCAGGATTGGGATCAATAAAGTGTATATCTATGTTTCCTTGACAACTCAAAAACAATATGCTCAAAGCATTGCATAAGAATATTTTGATTTCAGCTAAATAAGTCAAAGTTATAGAAGTGGTTTATTCCTTACATAATATACATGGGTTTTTGCTAATTAATTAATAGTTAGGTCACAACTCACAAGTGGTTTAGTAAGTAATTTAAATGGACTTCACACTGGCTCCTTGTTACAAATTAAGCTTTGCTGTGGGACTTAACTCACGCTGGTTCTACTGCGGTACACAGGAAGATTGACACCGCATATGGTCTCGTTGAGAACCCCCTCCAGATCCCTACAGGAGGGCAACGTTGGCCTAGATGACTGTTGAATCCAATGCAAAACGGAGAACAAAAAAAAAAAAAACACGTTAAAAAAACAGTCTCATATCCTCAACGCATTTCATTTAGCAAAGAAACTGCTTGTTTGGGCACGTCACCGTCAACAGGGTCAACATGGAGAAGGAGAGGCCTGGAGGGTAGGAGATGTAGAGCTTTGTGTTGAAGGAGTCGTCTGCATAGTT
>JAOPHQ010000926.1:0-80000 GCA_030340625.1 Merluccius polli
GAGAGAGAGGAGGAGAGAGAGAGAGAGAGAGGAGAGAGAGAGGAGAGAGAGAGAGAGATCTCCAGGGTTAAACAGGCCTGTAATGATCTCCTGGTTTAGTGGAAGGCCCCATAAAGACTGGCAGGGCCTCTTCTTAACCGCCGGCTACTGAAACGGAGCCTGAATAGCAGGCTGGCTTCCCCCCCTTGCCTTGGTAGAGAGAGACAGAGCACATAATTAAGATATATAGGCCGCAGCAGCAGGCTGGGTATATAGGCTGAAAATAAAGACAGTCTGTGGTTTACTGTTACACTGGGGCTAGTGCTTATAGCTGTGGGTGTCTGTATCTATGTGGTTGTGTGTCTGTCTATGTATATACAGTATGTCTGCATGTGTTAAAATGTGTGTGTGTACGCACAGCGGGCACAGAATGCTGTAAAAGCCTGGTGAGTTGTCCGGCCGTATCAAGATTGGATGTCGGGGTCAATCTGAGCCCAAGTGTGTGTGTTCCCATCGTCTGCTCCTCCTTGTAAGATACACACACACGCAGTCCCAACGTGCTAGTTTCATTGTTTTGTTGCAACATAATGATAACTATCCATCAATAGAAGGGGCGGGGCCTTCTACAAATGAAGATGGATCATAGTGTAACGCTTAGCCTAGCGGTGCGTGCTAGCCGTAGCGCCACAGTCCACCCGTAATTAAATGGTCAGGATGGGGCTAACCTGAACACGCTCCGCGCCGTGTTAACGACAAGCGCTCTGTTAGCTGGGGCTGCGTGGCGGCGGCGTGTCGTCCCTAATGGCCAGTGAAAGCTCTAGTCGTCTGTGGAGGAGAGGGAGGGTTCTCCTACATTACACCCAGGACCCGGCCACCATGTGCTGGGGCCCAGGCCCACTAAACCAGCTGGGAACAACCCGCTTGTTAATTACAGCGTAGACGGCATTCAGATACAGTTCATTAAGCACCGTGTCGCACTCACAGCTCACACACACACACACACACACACACACACACACACACACACACACACACACACACACACACACATATATATTACTTTATTATACAATTTATTATACTGGATGTACTACTGGCTGTGTATTCCTACTCCCATATCAATGTGATATTTTATGCACATCTTTAAACATTGGTAGGAATTACAGAGAGGAAACCAGCCAACAAACAAATACGACTAATAATAATAACCAAGTGGGAGGCCTCCGTCTCCCCCCATCTTCCCCGTTCTCTGTGGGAACGGGGGAGGTTTTGAGCAGAAGTGTTTGTTATTGGATAAGTCCGGGGAAACTCCAGGAAATGGACTTAATTTCATAGAGAAGCACATGACTGGGAGAAGATCTTGGCAAACCAATTAACCTTGCCTCAACTCATTAAAAACTCTTAATTTCCAGGCAGGGGAGCAGCCAGTCCTCTGCTAACGTCAGGACATGAAAGCCCAGATCTGTCCCTCCAAAAACTCCTAACGAGTAATTGGGAGGTGTACGTGAAGGACCCATGCATTCCCTGAATAAACACCAAGGTCATTATGGAGAGAGCTAGAGGACAAAACATGCCGAACGGCACATTTTTGTTGCTCAAATAAGCAGAGAGAGAGAGCTTGAGGGGTCACGACCCCCTAGCCGAGACCAGGGTAACCCTAAATGCGCCGTTGGCTTAAAGACGCAAAAGACTAACAGTCCAGCAGGGTCGATGTCGAGGGAAGGCCGGCGTATAAAGACGACCGTCCCGGCGACCTGTGGTCGCTGTCATACGTTCTGAACAAACACACAATGTCTTTATCCGTACTTATTGCACTCAACTGTTCAAACCATTTACTCCAAACGTCTTGGGAACTGGTGAATGGGCTTTGAATGAATGAGGGCAATAGAATACAATATGACTTTATTAGTCACACCTCAGAGACATTTAAAAACAGTAATTTATATACAGACATATTGCATATCACATAAAATGTATAGATGCATGAAAATGTTTTTAGACATCTTAAGAATGCATCCAAAATTATTCAGTTGCTAAAATGATGTTAAGATGAGGTCTTTGTGGGGATGTCGTTAATGGGACTGTGTTGTTCTGAATGCCGTCCAAAGGCTTTTGTAGACCTCTGTGTGCGCACTTGTATAAACTGAGTAAGGGTTCAACAATATTTACCTAACATGAAGCCATAAAATCGACTTGCCATACTAGCCAAACGAAGCAACGTTGAAAATATTTTTAAAAGAATGTTTTTCTCATAAAAATAAATCTTTAGCTGTTCATTTCAACTTGGAATAATACAAATGTAATTGGAATTGCAATTCATTCTTAATTAAATTATTCTGTTCAAGATTGAAACAAAAATATTGCAATTTTATCAAGTATATTTACATTTTTATCAAAACAGTACACATTTTCCAGTGGATTTGATTCTTAGTTTAACAATTGTTAATTATTAACATGGAGGACGCTTGAGACTTCAGGATGTTTGTTTGGCTGAATTCTCTGGGGTACCTGGGACTTGTGCTTTTTACACTTATTGAAGTCCATTAGTGTCAACGAGGAAATTGACATTAGTAATAATGACATACGAGTGCCAACATCATTTTGTGGTTATTATTTATTTATTTAATTCATTTCATCTTTCTATTTAAAAAAACAATCTAATGGGTTAATGGCTGTTTTCCCCCACAATGCCTTATCCACACCGTGTGTGTGTGTGTGTGTGTGTGTGTGTGTGTACGTGTGCGTTTGGATATGTTCTTTGTGTACATTGTCACTCAATCTGTGCACATTCGTCAAAGCTTCCACGCACATCCAATCTCATTAGAATAATTATAGAGAGACATACAGAGACCATTTGACTGTTTTCATATGGATGTAATCTAAAAGCCAGTAAGTAAAAGACGATCGCATCTCTGCTTAATGGTATTTATTACTGTCCTCCGTTCAGCCTTCAACAACCACCAAGGACTAAAGACGAAGCATTTGTTACGTTAGACTAATACATTGCTTTGTCTTCTCCGTCGTTGTGATGCTTTGAGTAGGGAAGCAACATTGTGTCTTCCACTCTGCATTTACATCTCTTTACATTCTCTCATTAAGCTGACTATTTTATCCACAGTGTTGGACTTAGTCATCAAACCCTTTGTCTCCTGACCTTCCCCGGCAAGCCCTTTAAATAACAGGTAACATCAGAAAAGTGGCCATTTTGTTTTTCCCATATTCTTGGTAATATTTTTTTTATTAATAATTGATTTTTCACCTTTAAAAATAAGATCTTGTTCTGTCCTTGCTGGTACCGTAACAGGCAGCGGTGATTAAAATGGCCAGGGTGAGTATCCCGGGCCTAAAAGAAGTGTATTGGTTACATCCCATTGCTCCGCGCCACCCAGCCAGCCCCTCCAGCTCCAAGGCAAAAACGCCCTCCGAAATCTGATTATCCCCCATTATAAAGAGCGGTATTTCCATCCTGCCGATTCTCGGCACTGCGTCTGAGCTTTCGGTCGCTTTAGTGCCGGGAATGGGCCGCTCTTTGACAGTTAGTAGATATTGCCACCATCACATGTTTGGACAACCCGTGTCTTTCGTGACATGGGGAAAAAGACGGGCAAGAAAATAAAAAGCAACTAAATAATGTCTCAAAAGATCAGGAATCAATGAACCGGAGAAATGTGATCCGGGCGGCCCACCGTGCGACCGTCCCCTCTCCCCCACCCACCCCTCCCCGTCGCATTACAGGCTTGTTTCTGGAGACAAACTTGCCTCTCCCTCGCCCCCTCTGCGTTGTAACTCAAGCACTAGGAAGCCGCCTGACAATGTTTGGGTATTGGCAGAAAAAGGAAAGGCTTTTACTTAAAGGTTAAGGTTTATTGGGTTACATGTTTGTCGGTGATGGGCGGTAGACGATTCGAGTCGTGAGAGCTGCATTAATGTGCTGGTTTGTGTTTCACATTTTGATGTAGTGCGTAATGTTGAATCACAGGAAATGATCAATGAGACGAAGGGGAAAATGGAGGAGAAAGGAGAAGACATTTTTCTGCATATTTCGTACCACAAAATGCTGTTAATCCTCGGTTCAGACCATTGAATAAAGCACACTGAACTAATCTGTTTTGTCCTTTTATTTAGAAATGATATAGAAAATAATATACGTATTGGCCCTTAATTTAATTTTCAATTACATTTTCACAATTTAAAAATGACAGTTTTCTTCTTATTTGTCAAGTAAAAACCTTTCTATTGACATCTTTGATTTGATACAGTGTGCAATGATGAGCTGATGTTAATGAATGAGTTTTGCTTTTTTCAGTGGAATCTATAAATGATATACTTACATAATATATAAACACTTATAAAGACAAATATTAAACAAAAAATATTTTTTGGTAAACCTGTGAAGCTCTTTTATTTCCATTATCTGATGAAGCTAATTCTGTTCTCGATATTTAATTTGTCTCCTTGGTATCATCTTTTTGTAAAAAAAATCTTAATCTTTTTCCTTCTATCCTGAAGAAATCCTGCTCTCCTTTTGTGGAAACCAAATCTGTAATTTTGTGGGTTTGTATTTGAGGTGAAAATAGACAGTTTCAACTTCTGTTGGAGTTGTGATCTGTTCTGGCGAGCAGAAGGAAAGGCACAGCGACTCGCGGCTTTGTGTCACCCACTGGGGCTGGGAGATAGAGACGGATTAAAAAAACAGAAAGAGTGGGGGGAAAACAATTTCTGGACATTTCTAGGAGATAAATTTAATTTCTTTGCTATTTGGAGGTCTTTGAAAAAGCAATTGTAATGAACACATTCAAAACCGGAGAATAGATTCACCCTCGGCTTCAAATAAGTCGGTGTTATCGGACTCCGTCATTCGCTCTTTCCCATTTTCCAGTTGCTAATTGATGTTTTTGATGTCGGGAGAAAATTGAAGAAAATGTCATGTGTGAACCAGTGCGGAAGTTAATAAGAATGACTTCGTTGACTGAATTCACAATGAGCGCAGGAGAGGCGTGTAATCTGGACCGCTGCAAATTTTCCTGTCTGTCAACCAAGGGTTGAAATCGACACCTAGCAATGCAATAAGACTATAGCCGTCAATACGGAGAGATAGAGCATTTTGGATGCTGCACCCCCGTCCCGATCCCCATTTCTTCTCCCTCCTCTTTTATTCTTTTTTTTAAACTTGTCTTTTTCTCCTCTTTCTTCGTTTGGTTTTGTTTTCCTTTCCCACTGGTGTTGAGCATCTGTTTTTCCAGAGGGTTCCTACCCCAGCTGGGGCTAAGCCATTCGGTGGCCTGGTCTCTCCGAAGCAGCCTCCTCCATGGCTGCAGACAATAGTCGTTGTTAATGGTGTTTTGAGTTTGAAAGGCTCCAGAGCTCCCTATAAAGGTTAGATTAAGATATAGCTAAAAGATGCACCGATAACCGTCGGGGTCATTGCATGCGCTTGGGTGATGTGTAACGGAGCCTGAACTTAAATCCCCTGAAATAAAGGGATAGAAGCATCGCCTTTTGGTTGCTTCCAGCTTGAGCCATTTATCGAACGCCGGCAGCTAAACCTAGCCGCATTAGCTTGTTTCGGGTTTTCTTTGTTTCGATTTTTTTGCGGTCGCAAAAAGGTGAAAGTTTTTTACACTTCTTCAAAAGTGTTCTACGGTCGATTCGCGATTACGAAGGTGAGGTGCGATCGGGATCCACGTTTTTAATTAGGGTGTGGATTAGTCAAGTTTGGTTCAGCGCTTCTGATTGTGTTGTTGCTGGCCTCAAGGGGGCCAGGCTAAACCCCTAATACGGCCAGTACCCCTAAGCGCTCTTCTTTTTGAAGACACCGGGGGAATAAAAAAAAAGCTAGCCTCCGCTTGCGTTCGACCCTCCGAGGATCGTGGGTAAGGGACATTATTCTCAGAATAGGCAATTAATTCCGCTGGCAATGATCGGTTAGAGTCCCCCCCCCCCCCCCGCCACCCCTCCAAATGCCCTCCTCGCCACCCTTCACTCGTCATTTGAAATGCTAACACAATGAAATATTTTTCTATTGGTCCGTGTCCCTCGGCTAAGCCGCCGCCGCGGGCTAAGAATTTCATCGACTGATGAGACCACAGGCGGACCCGATAAAAAGGTTAACCGTACGTGACACACACTCAAAGTAGCTAGCGCTACCTTGAACTCCGAAGTTCTGTAACTTTTATTTGACTTTTATTGTTGGCGAAGCCGATGTGCCACCGAAACTCGTAACGAAGCGAGGCTTTTGTGTTTTTTATTCGTTGGTTTTTGTTTTTTCTGTTTGTGCTTGAGGTATTTTTGATACATTACGATAAAAATAAGGCTTATTTGTTTTTGTCGCGATTCGCAGTTTCTTTTTTTTTAAGAATTTATTTTTTGTTGTAAATTCTGATTCCGTAATATTTTCTCACGTTGCCATTGTTCCATTGTTCTATTGTTCAACGGGTATTTTTATTCACGGAAAACCAGCGGTAGACAAATACAATGCCTTTCAGTTTATATCTAAATAGTTTATCCTGTGAATAAATTATGAAATGTTATAAAACACATTTGTATCCTGGATATTTTCATTTAAGAAAAATATAATTAATATAGCATAAATTGATATTCATAAATATGTGTGCTTACTTTTCTTTTATTCTGGCAGACAAAGCCTTATAAAAAATCAAGTGTTATGTTATTTTTGTTTGTTGTCTTTGTGTTGGGTTTCTGCAATAGGTTGGCAGTACTTTGTACAAATACAGAACAATTCAACACCACATTGCTTATTCTTAACCTCGGGGATACGCCAGATACAGGGGGTGTGTGTGTGCGTGTGCGTGTGTGCGCGTGTGTATGTTATTGTGCATGTGCATGTGCACGAGTGTGTGTGTGTGTGTGTGTGTGTGTGTGTGTGTGTGTGTGGGTTTCCGGGGTCCTATTTTTCACATTGCTTGTAGGTATAAGGTATATGTATGAGCGCCGACTACGTATGGCTGTAGCAGTACCTACAATGCTGTGTGTGTGTGTGTGTGTGTGCGTGTGCGTGTGCGTGTGCGTGCGTGCGTGCGGGCCGAGAGATGCAGGTGGCTCCCTGCGGCGGTGGTTTGGTGACAACATGCCATTAGAAATAGCAGGACGGTTGATCAATCCCACCGCCATGACAGCTCTGCCAGCAGGGCCGCCGCTGCCGCAGAGTCCCTCGCCGCGCGTCTCCTCACTAATTGGTGAAAGTTTCTCTTTGCACGCTCCTGGCATAGGGCTCCCTTTTTTCTTCCTCTCCTCCTCCTCCTCATGCTCTCCACCTCATCATCATCATCATCATCATCATCGCCACCTCCTCCTCCTTTATGTTCTCTCTCTCTCTCTCTCTCCCTCCATGTTTTTCTTAATTTTTTTTTACCTCTGCACAAGTTCACATACACACGTGCACAAATACAACAAAAATGTTCTGAATATGTAGAGAATAATATAAATAATATCCAAAATGGAATGAGATGGAGAGAGCAAGGGATAAAGATAGTTGTATATCTTCATGGGGTGTGTAGTAGATCTGTGTTGGAAAGAAATTGATATACAGAGTGTGTGTGTGTGTGTGTGTGTGTGTGTGTGTGTGTGTGTGTGTGTGTGGTATATATATATATATATATATAGTTTTTTTTTGTTTTGTTGTATGTATATGTGTGTATATACTGTATGTGTATATATATATATATGTATATATATGTGTGTGTATGTGTGTATATATGTTTATATATATGTGTGTGTATGTGTGTATATATGTTTATATATATATGTGTGTGTATGTGTGTATATATGTTTATATATGTGTGTGTGTGTGTGTATATATGTGTATATATATATGTATATATATGTGTGTGTATATATGTTTATATATGTGTGTGTGTGTGTGTGTGTGTGTGTGTGTGTGTGTGTGTATAGGTGTGTGTGTGTGTGTGTATAGGTGTGTGTGTGTGTGGTATATTTGTGTTGGATAGAGATGGATAGATATAGGTGTGTGTGTGGTATCCGTGTGCTGGATGGTGGGGGAAGTGGGAGAAGGGAGGTGTGCCGCGGGCTCTGTTCCTCTCTCCTCTCTATTGTGGGAGTGGAGGAGCTGGGGTTTGACACTGACTCAAGGCAATGTGCAGCCTACACATACACACACACAAGATTATTCCCACCAAAATAAAGTCAAAAACAGCTGAGGAGTGAAGGAGAAATGGGTCGAATTTAATTGTTGCTGGAATTTAAATTTAGACAGAAAATATCAGTCTACCTGCGGATGACTTGGCGCTCATTGAAATGGATTCTACATTGTATTGTTGCATATATTTATACATTTTTGGATGGTTTTAGAAAATATACAAGTGCACATAGTTGCATTTATTTTTCCGTACCACTCGATTGGTTCCTTCTCAAATAGGAGGAAGTTGCAACACGTCGAACAGAAGCGGCTGTGTTTTGTTTGTGGGGGAGCTCACATTCACATTCAATCATTCTCTCTCTCACTCTCTCTCTCACACACACACACACACACACACACACACACACACACACACACACACACACACACACACACACACACACACACACACACACACACATTTCGGAGCCGGGGAGTAAACAAGAGTGTTGGCGACAATTAATTTAGTCGTTAATATTTATTAAAGTCGTCTCTGTCGGGCTGCAGTGTGGCTGAGAGAGGGAGGTGTCCTGTTACCGTTGTGTTTACAGATGATCCCGTTGAAATCAATTCTGCAGGCCAGCTTGAAACTGGAGGCCATGCTGTAGTAGGGGCCCCTGGTGTGTCACAGTGTCCGTCCTCGAACACAAGGGACCAGGAATTTGAAATCAGGATTTTTTTAAAGCTTATTATAGTATTTGAGTATATTATTTGAGTATCTTTATTTCTCTTGTTTTATCTTTTTTATTCATTATTGTGTCCCCTATAGACTGTTCGGCTGGTGGAAAGTGTGCGTGTGTGCGCGTGTGTGTGCCTGTATTTATTGGGCCGTGTGGGCCAGTTGTGATTTGTTTCAGAGAGTTGATTACAGCATGGCTGCAAACATTACTGACTACCTCCACCCAGTGGCACAAAGAGAAAACAGAGAGACCGAGCGATAGGAGAGCGAGCGAGAGGAGAATGTCAGGTATGATTGGCAGGCCAGTAGACGAGGTTAGTGGGAAGAGAGGAGCCTAGAGGAAGAGAGGCGTTGTGTGCTCCACACAATAGCAGCCTTATCTCCCAGCCCGGCTTTGTCTCTCTCATCCCCGTCCTATTACATGCTGCATTTGCCATGAAGAATCCCTTTCTTATCTAAACACAATGTAAATGCCAATATATATAGAGAGAGAGAGAGAGAGAGAGAGAGAGAGAGAGAGAGAGAGAGAGAGAGAGAGAGAGAGAGAGAGAGAGAGAGAGAGAGAGAGAGAGAGAGAGAGAGAGAGAGAGAGAGAGAGAGAGAGAGAGAGCTGTGTTTCTAGAGCCCTATTGCATTGTGTGTGTGTGTGTTTTGTGAGTATGTCTGTTGTTGGCAATATTTTATTTGTGCTGCTAATCCAAAGGGAGAACTGCACCACTGTAAACGACTGTATTTCTCTATTTATTTCCAGACATTTCTCTTGAGATGTCATGATGGAACAATGCTTTTTCTGTTTATAATTCTGAGTGATGCGAGAGGTAGAGAATGGGAGCGTAGCGCCTGGGCCTCGGGTGAGAGAGGGGGAGAGGAGGAGAGAAAAGAGGAGTAAAATTGGGGTTTCTGGTAAAAAAAAAAAAAGTACTCCCTCCAGATCCGAGGAGTGGAGCTCGGATCAAAGTGGTTGTTTTATGTGGCTGCCGCAAGACTTTGAAGTCCCACAGTCACCTACAGCACTCAATTCATCAAGTTCACCAGTGTCTTAATAGCGGATCAATAAGTTTCAAAGTCCCCGAGTTAATTTGATACTAGCGCTGATGTGATCACGCTGGGACACACGGCTGCTTCCTCTCCTCTTCTCCTTTCCTCTCTCCTATTGTTTCTCCTCATCTCCTCACCACTTATCTACTCCTCACCTCTCTTTTCCTATCCTCTTCTCCCCTCCGTTTCTCCTCTTTTCCTCTCTTCTTCTCTTCTCTCCTCTCCTTTATTCTCTTCAACTCCTCTAAATTACACATGTTTAGGATCTTGACTTAAATTAACAGTGGTGGTTGATTTTGTGTGCTCTTGTCTATTTTCACAAACCACTTTGTGATCTGTGTGTGTGCGTGTGAGAGGTTTAGAGAGCTATTGTTTCAATGAAAATAACTAAATGTAGATTTAGATTTTTTGGCCAAGAATTTATTAATTTCTTATTTAATATTTTTGAATTATTTAATTGTATTGGTATTATGAAACATGAATATACACATTAAACATATTACTAAAATAAAAAGTGGCATTTATATTTAAAAATATAATTATGTGAATGCTGAAATGTATCTTATGATACCCCATTTGGTTTTTGTTGGTTTAATTTTTCCACGTTTTAATGACATGGAAATGGGTAATTAGTACTTCAAGTACTTCATCATTTAACTGTAAATTAAATAATAAAGTAATACAAATTTCACTGATTCATTTTTAAATGGCTATTTGAATATATTTGTTGCATCTTGAATCGTAAATAAAAGTAAATAAAAAATGACTTTCAAACATTACTCAGAAAATGTTTTATAAGGTTATTTACATCTAACAGAAAAATGTCTAACAAATGAACTGATATTTTAGATGATCATTTCATAATATTCAGTACAATAAAATGTGTACTATGAATTAACGGCCGTTACTCAATAGTAACAAACCACGTTCTGCCGCCGGCGGCTCCAAGGTGGGGATGGATCCGTGCGGCGTGGCGTCCGATCGGCCGTGCTTCGCACTTGGGTGAAAAGAATACATCGGCACCATCTGTATGTGAAACTGGCACTGGGCTGCTGGTGAGGCTGGTTCACCGTCTGCAGAACAAAAAGCCAATTTAGTTTGTCCATCTGAGGGTTGCTAATGGTATTAGCGCTCCAGCGGGGTGGTCGACGGGAGCTCGCCGCTCCAAGGTGAAGCCACAGCTTGACCCCCTGACTCCCCCGATTCTCCGCCAGCGCCCCTTACCCCACATCTGTTATCTTTACTCTGCACCCCACCCCTCCGTCCCGTACGCCTTTCACTTTCCTTCTTTTAATGTTTGTGTGACAGAAATGGTGCATTTCTTCCCAGGTCCCTAAATAAGTTTTTAATTTGGCGTTAGCGAGTGCGAGGGGGGATCAGAGGGAGTTGATCAGCCGTCAGCATTCGGTATCGTAGCGGAGCGGATGGGCACCGTGTGCTACCACTGTCTTCCTTGCTTAAACTATCTGAGAAGACGTGAAATAAATCTTTTTTTAGAGTGGGCTCTCTTCTTTTGCTCTTTTAAAGTATGCTAGCCCCCTGCCATGCTGTGGGGATAAAGAGGAGTTTAGATGGCTTGCTATCTGCTTGATTTCCCCAAAGAGGCAGAGGTAAGGATGCAGTTTTTTAATGAAATATTACAAAATTGGAATAATAATGCACACATTTTTTGTAAATGTTTTTTGTTATGCAGAATTAATTAAATTGGATCATTCCTATCTTGCAAAGTAAAATAAAATTGTGCATTGCACTGGGCTGAAGTCAGGAGGAAGCTTGATGTGAAGATAGTGAAGAATCTGGAAATGTAGCTGTGGTTATCTGGTGAAATGGAAAGAGCCGGTTGTTTCTGAAGCCGTCATGCAGGGACAAGGTCGTAAACATGCAGGGGGGAGAAGCTGTGTGAATGGCCTGAAAAGCTCCATCGGTCGCGGGTGGTGATGGTGTCACGGGTGGTGCTTGTGCCGCGGGTGGGGATAGTGTCGCGGGTGGTGCTGGCAGTGGGAGGGAGGGCTGTCTGTGTGGTCTGCAGCGCTAGGCTGGTTGCTGGGGCTTCGCCGAGATCACGGCAGGTCCAGAGGTTTTTCTACGGCTGCTTCGAGGTCTCGTCACATTTAGTGGTGGTAATATTTACACGGCGACTCCTGTTGTTTTTTAAGTCTCTTCCGTTCCCGGAAAGATCAGAAAGAAAATCCAGACCTTCTCTCTCCCTTTTTTTATATCAAGGAGAATGATTCTGTTGTAATCTATCAAAAACTGGAAAAGAGCGGTCTTTAATTATAGATTTTTAAGGGATGTCATCAGAATTCTTGGCAAATTGTTTTTTCATTCCTTAAAAAAAAAAGGTGTTTAAAAATGTGAGTCACAATATTTCTATATATTCCCCTCTTTTTTTCTCTCTCTAAGAATCTTCCTTGCTTGCGTAGAAAGAAAGAGATCTTGCTTCATTAAAAGTGTATTAATCTTGCCCATTCCCATGGGAAGTACCTTAAGATGATGTTGTGTCTTTTTCTTTAAATTGTTGGAGGAAAAAAAAAAACCTTCCAGATTTGGTCCCTGTCAGTCAGAAATAATTGTGTGCTTAATCTTGTCCCTGATGGATGACTTGGAGTTCAGCAATGGGCCAGCTCCAATGACAAATACAATATTAATATTCATTAACTGCTTTGACAATGCTAATTTTGATGCAGTGGTAAAGGGCCTCCAAAGTTAGCAGCCAAAGCATCAGAGTAGCGCAAGGTGGCAGGATAATTTGTGCTGCTTTGCTGAGCTGAAGGCTTTTAAAGTCTTAAGCAGGGGAAGAAAAGACTAGGTACCACAAACAAAATAAAAGAGAGGGAAAAAGTTCAGACGCATTGGAAGCCAGGACTGTGGAAGTAATACGATCAGAGACCACCACCACAAATTTGACACTTCCAATGCAGCACCGTTAAGGGAGCAGTTTTTTTTTTTATTTAAACAAAAAAAACGTGCAACAAAAAAAAAGAAGGAACATAACATGGTAAGTCAGCACATTCTTGATTTTTTTTTGTTTAATCTTTTTTGATCTTTTCAATTATTACCATTTGAAGATCAATAGTGTGTTTTTTGAAAGGCTCACAGCGGTGGTATAGTGGATGGTCGGATCATGGCTTTAAGAGTGGGCTTCCACTCACCAGTTCTCCAGTTGGCTGGCTTGAATTTTCTATCGCCAGCTCTCCAGAAAAGGTTGTGTTTACATTTATTAACATTTCTGGTTGTTGTTTTTTTAACTACCGTTATTGGCTTAGATATTTGGTTTGACTTTGGAGTTGGGGGATTTTAATTTTCACCTCACGCTAGTCTTGAGAGAGTGTCCAGGCAGATTTTGAGGCGCTAGAGCGCGACTACTTTGACAGTTGACTCTTTTTGGTGAAAAACGATTATTTCTTTGGTTCTTTTTCCTTTTTTGTCGGTTGAATTTTCTGGGGGTTCCTACGTCTTAAAGGCGAGACGCTGAGGAGGACCTAAAGGGGGCCACGCGGCCACGGTACCTCCAACCCTTTGCCCCCGATCGGATTTATTTCTCTGACCCTTTTTGTTTTTTGGGTGAAACTTTTTTCCGTGCAGTGTTTGTGTTTTTGGGATTCTGCCTTTAATTCGGTGTGACTGGTGGTGAAAAGAGCGCGGCTAGTTTTGGGGATTAGTGACACGACGAGAGGCACCCTGCTGCTCGAGTTGAGCCAAGTTAGAGCAACTCCTATACACGGCTCTCCACAACCTCTGTGTCTGCCAAGACGCCTGGGCAAACAACTCTCTCCCTCTCCCTCTTCTGCTCTTTCAACTTCTCAAAGAAGGAGAGAGACGGACACAAAAGACTGATTAGGGGGGATATGAAGATGGGCAACCAGGAGAGAGGCGCTCGTGTCCGGGAGTACAGGAGTGTGTATCCACCTGACAGACTGTGTGTGTGTTGGACGGTGAATGAGGGAGAGAAGTGCTCAGGTCTGGCCGTAGTAATGCTGGCTCTCCACGGTAGCGGTCTCTGTGTTCTGGGACGTGGCTCTCCATCGCCGGGTCGCCACCGGGCGCATCGCGGCTCTTAGCCCGGCCATGGTCTTATCGGCTTCAGCCATCGAGAGTGTAGCGAGGGGGGCTGCCGCAGATGTGGTGCTGCCCCCCAGTGGCTTAGTGGATGACAGGGTGGTGGGAGTCATCTTGGAGTCTGTGCGCTTCCCTGAATGCCAGCATGCTTGTTTTAACCAGGAACAGAGCAGCAGCACTTATAAAGCTCTTTTAAATGGTAAGACTCTTTAAACCTTTTCAATGTCATCTCTGCTTTGTTTTCCGTCCATGTTTAGCTTTTAATAATTTATTGTAATGGTTTGCCGTGTTTTAATTCTGTGATCTCTTTTTGGTGATTTATAATACCTATGTTGCTAAGTGACAGTGACAATTTTGATAATGAAAGGCAGTGTTTGATTGCTTTGTCTGGGCAGGCTGACAGGCGTGTATTGTATTATTACATCAAACTAAATACCATTTATTTTTATTAAAAGAGGGCAATATTACGAAAGTAATCATTGGCATTTTTATTACAAAACTATCAGAAATATAAGATGCTTTATCTGTAAATTATACCCTTGTTGTTATTCGTTGCAATTGCTGTTTTATGCATTTCTTTTTACATTTTCGAAATTAAACATTTGTATTCGTATTATTGTACTGTCAATATAATATAAATTACATTTATATTTTATTATCAGTTTTATATTATATATTTTCAGATTTTTTAAATAAATGTTCATTCGTTATTGGTGTTTTCTATCAATCATTAATAAAGTTATGCATAAATATTTATACATATTTATATTAATTCTGTAAATTCATATGATGAAACCTTTCCTATTAGGGGGGCCATTAATGTTGGCATTGAGTTAACAATATTTTCTAATTATTGTCCAGCCTGTTTGTATTAATATTTAAATGTTAATGAACCAGAAATCAAAATAGGATTAGCAATGGTTCTCAAATAATTTGGGTTGCGCTTTTTTAATTTGACATCAACTTTTCTATCGTTCTTGTCGCGTTTTACTTTCTCCTCCGTCTCACGTGACGCCGCAGATGATGGAGTGGCGACTCTCTCTTCTTTAGTTTTCTTTTGTGTTTGTTGGCGTGCGTTGTATGTGCGTGTGCGTGATAGGGAGCTGTCCATCATGGCACGGCGGCCTGGCAGTTTACTCAGGGAGGTGCACGTGGGACAAAGGGAGGTGGCGGGAGTGTGGCGTGGAGGGTGAATGAGGGAGGGGAAGGCAATTAGCCAGCACCTTGTCTGAAGTCTTTTACTGGTCGGGACGCCGCACCAGGGCTATTGTCCCCGCCGTGTAAAGCACATTCTCCCTGCCTTTGTTTTGGCTTCCTGGGCCCCGGGCCCCCAGAGGAGAGGACAGCGCTCGGCGGGACCAAGATAGAGAGAGAAAGAGAGATGGGGAGACAGAGATATATATATATACAGAGATGGAGAGACAGGAAAATAAGACTGAGAAAGAGGGGAAAAAGTGTGAAGAAAGAGGACATAAAAGTAAATTGTGTCATTGGGTCATTGTGTTTGCTGTTAACTTGTCAGGTTGAAATAATATTTATACGTGGCGAAATGTTTAATTGAAGCTGAGGAAAATAATAATCCTTTTTATTTTTTAAATTAAAATGTTTTTAAAATATATATTTAACATTTTTAGTGACCATTATTCTAATGATACATTTTTATTTACATGATATATATTTAATGTTGTCAAGGCATTTCATCTTTTTTTTGCTTTTATCGAATGCTAGCAGAAAGAGTGTAATTGTATATCTTGAAAATTATGAATCCTTTGTTTTTCAGTTTTCTAAATTCACCAAAGCCGTGATTCTCCAGTAAAGATGTAAACGGCCTGAAAAGAAAAAAAATTCTAAATAAAATTATATAAATAATAACAAAACAAAACATATATATATATATATATATATATATATATATATATATATATATATACATATATATATATATATATACACACAATACAATTAATTATAATTCACAAATATTAAATTCTAAAATGTGTTATCTGAAATGTTTTTTATTTTATTTTCCCTACTACCTTGCTATAATCCTTTGAATCAAAACATTGACAAGGTAAAATGTGTAGAGTTAGAAATAAAAAAAGATAATTTCATATGAATAAATTATATTAAATATTTCAAACAGGAACAGAATGTCATTCCATCTTGAAAGCTTCATTTGTAAAAAAAAAAAAATGGTGAAACATCCAAAATACTTAATCAATTATAACCATGTGTGTGTAATTAACATAAAACATTCAGAACATCTCCTGAATATATCTGTGTGTGTGTGTGTGTGTGTGTGTGTGTGTGTGTGTGTGTGTGTGTGTGTGTGTGTGTGTGTGTGTGTGTGTGTGTGTGTGTGTGTGTGTGTGTGTGTGTGATCGACATTGCAACACAGAGAGGAAGAGAGAAGGAAAGGGAGTTTCAAGGCAGTGTGGAGAAAAGAGAGGGAGCACAAGGAGGTGAGGAGCAGAAGGCTGGAGGCCTTGTTGAGATGAAGAGAGGGAGAGAGATAAGGTGTTCTCTGGTATTGTTTGGTAAAGAGAGAGGTGGGGGTGAGGGTGGGGGGCACTACAACTCAGAGTAGATGCCAAGTCCATGTCAATGTGCAGACAAGACCCCCCCCCACACACACACACACACACTAACAACACAGACACACACTCCAATAAGTGACTGTTGGCCACTCTTTGGAGCACCTGCCCTCGCTTTGTGGATGCCGTTTTGAATTTAGTTTATTTTTCTTTCTTTCTCTTTATTTTATTTCTTTTGACCTATCCCCTCTGCTCATCTCTCTCTCTCTCTCTCTCTCTCTCTCTCTCTCTCTCTCTCTCTCTCTCTACCTTGTATCCGAAGCGCTTCAAGCCTGGCAGTTGTACTCTGGGCACCCTGGAGGCGGTGGGGAGCCCACACACACAGCAACACATTAATCCACCAAACACACAGGCTCGCCCACATCTGCTCTCTCTCTACAGTTGGGATTTGGGCATTTTGTTTGTGTGTGCGTTTTCTCTGGAACTGCTGGGACGTCTGCTTCTATACACGCAGACTCTCGCACTTCCATTTACTTTATTTTCCCCCACACTTTGTCTCTCACATTCTCTCACTTTCTCTCCTCACTCGCATCGTTTGCTTCTGCCTTTTTCGTCCCTGACAAATATGACAGACGCTAGCAGTGAGCAGCTAGCCTGGTTGTGAACACACACAGAGAAAAGAGGAGCAGGAATGTGTAGGAAGTAAGGAGGATGAGTAGGGGGTGTCAGGTGCGAGGAGGAGGCTGAGAGGGTACTGGGATTAAGGGTGAGGGTGAGTTGGGTCATGTACCCCAGGGATGAAGCCGCACCAGGGCTGGTGGAGAGTAGATCCCGGCCCCCCGGCCCCTGGCTCTCTCCACTCCAGCAGGTGGGGGGGGGGTGGCACCTTAACCTGGGGAGCTGGTTGAGGAGCTACCTCTTGCTCTCTTGCGCAATCATCCGTCTCCCTGTTAATCATCAGTCTCTGTCTCTCATTCCATCATCCTTTGTGTGTCTCTCTAGCGCTCTCTAATCATATATGTCTGTCTCACTGTTCATTCCTCAACTTGTTTTCTGTGATAGCAGTGGGGCGTTAGCATTAGCCTGAGAGCAGCTTGTTGTGACAGTTCGCTGGTGTTGTGTACTGAAGTTACCATCAGAGCTCTCATCATGTCAGCTGCTTTTAATGTTAACCATTAGCTGTTTGACATACACACACATGGAGAGATGGGATAGATTAAAACAGACCTGTTACACAGGTGTGTGGATGTTTGTGTTCACACCTGAATCATGTTTACATTGGTTGATGTCCTAGGTGAATACTATTCTCTCACCTCTTTACACCACAAGATGTGTTTACATTACTTTAAAACTGTTGCCGTCTCCATACGTGTCGTTTTATACAAACAACACATTTGAATTATTTGAATCTATTCACCGTGGAAGGGAAATTACTTTTATTTATTCATATCGGGCTCATGTCTTAACCATGAAATGTAAAATAAGAATTCAATAACCTTAGCAGATTAACATATTTCTTTGTACGCGTTGCGATCCAATTCAAAATCCTAATTGCCTCGCTTTCAACTGAAATTCTGAAGCCCTGATTGCATTTCAAAAGGCAGAATTCAGCCTCGCTCTCAACAGTACCTCGGTCTCTTCTAGAAACCTCTTTAATACCTCTTTAATACAGGTATGGCAGCTCAAGAGGCTGCTTATATTAAAAGGAAATAAAACCCCCTTCAACAAGGCCGCGCACACACACACTTTTCACGTAAGAGTCGATTTGTGCTGCACAATATACAACAATTTCCACCAAATACCACTCCATATTTAATCAATTTGCGCACGGGCGTATTTACCAGGGAGACGCGGTATCGTGTCATTTCTGCGATTCCATTTGAAGTGCCGACTATCAAAGATGAGCAGCAGAGTTAAATGGCGCGCCGAGTGCTTGTAAGGACCGGGACTGGGCCGCGTCGCAGGGTTTTTTGTTCTGCCCTCTCTGATCAAGCGGTCTGCGTGTCACAGCAGCAAAGTGAATAGATTAACTTTTAAATATACTGCCGTCCCCGGGGCCCCCCCTCATAGGGGTCTCTCTCTCTCTCTCTCTCTCTCTCTCTCTCTCTCTCTCTCTCTCTCTCTCTCTCTCTCTCTCTCTCTCTCTCTCTCTCTCTAGCAGAACACTGATCATCTCCTCTGTATCTGATCCACCATCTCCTCACTTTCTACTCAGTCATGCAATGGAAATACTGGTTTTATTCCCTGTTAAATAACGGGCAAGTGTAGGTCTTTGTTCATCATTTCGTCATTTGTCACTTCTCCACCTCCAGTGACAAATGGTGATCATCGTAACAGAAGTGTGTGTGTGTGTGTGAGTGAGTGAGAGTGTTTGTTGATGTTGGTTTTGAAGACCTTGTAGAGCGGGTTCCTGTAGGGGGCGCGCCTCCTCCCATCCCCGGGGAACGCAGGGTTCTTATATGTAAATAGATTTCACCACACAACCATGATTCATATCACTGCTGACACAACAATGGCTGCACAGTTTGTACTTGTTTTTTTTAGTTTTTCTTCTTGGAGCTAATCAAGTAGGGTTTGTGAGTACACACTCACTCACATCCATGCGCAAACACACACTGTTCTGCATACTGACTGTGTGCCTGTGTCAGCACACACAACCACCCAGGGGTTTAGACAGGCGCTGCTACCGGCTTGTGGGGCCACGGATGCGCTGGGTGCTCTGGCAACTTTTTCTGCTTGCTTTGGAATTTGTGGGCGTGCGAGGGTCCCAATCCATCACTATCCCCCTCTCTCTCTCTCCACCACAGCTCATTAGCGCCCCGCTAGCTGTGGTGACAACTCATCATATCATGACAGAGCAGAGGAGAGGGACCTCACCGCTCCCCCGCCCTCTCCCCCAGCCCCCTGGGCCGTCAAGGTCGTCACCTCCACGTTTAGGACTCTGTGAGGCGCCACCAGGCAGAAAAACAAGGACAACAGCTTCTTCCTGTCCAGTGGCCATCCCTCCCCCCTTCCCTCTCTTTTCCTGCCTTACTCCATCCTTCCCTTCCTCCTTACCTCCTACTTTCCATCCATCTCTCCCCCCTTCCCTCTCTCCTTTCGCTCAGTCTCATTCTCTCATCCCTCCCTCCCTCCCTCCCTCCCTCCCTCCCGCCTTTCGTTCTGACGTTTGACTGGAAGCAGCTCAGACGACGTTTATCAGACTCATTCCATCACACAATGGAAGAAAGCGTTCACAAGCCAATGCTAGTGGAAAAAAACCTGCTTTAGCATTGGCAAAAAAAACATAACATTATCCATCAATGGTGTTTAGTTACAATATCAGCTAATGTAGACTATGCGGTGTGAAAAAGCTTTCGGTTGCTTTTAGCGATTTGGGGGATGTTTGGGTTTTGGAAGGGGGGGGCGGGCTTCTCTGAATGGCAGCTAAATGGAAACCTCCCGGGGTCAGAGGTCATGGATCAGCCACTCTGTTGTTGCTTCCTGACACAGAGTGATTAAACTGTGACCGGCACCACAAACTGCCGAGGTGTAACTAATAGGTTATGACACACACACCAAGCCAGTGAGCCCCGCCACAATTTGTATTGGCTTGTGTTCAGCACTGGCACTGTGTCATTTAGCCGGGTTAGAACGGATATTTCTGGCTAGAAAATGTCTTGTGTTGGTTTGGAACAGCGTGGAATCAAATCTGCGGTCTTATGTTATGTTGTGTGTGTGTGTGATGTGAGTTTGTTGTTGACTGCATCCCAGGGGAAGTGAGCTCCTGGTAGAACAGGCCAGAAAAAGTGTGTGGGCTATGATTGCAACTCTTTTTGGTGTGACCTTGTACCTTCTTTAGCTACAACACTGCAGGAACTTGACTCCAGTAATGGGTTAAATTAGATGGTTCATTTATAAATTAAGAAAAAATAAGATGCAAACAAAAAAAATGTTAAGGGGCAAGACAAAATTCAAATCTTGAAATAATCTAAGGTGATAAGCTGCTGGTTTGGTTCAAGATGAAATTGTGGAACTTCCCCGTCTCGCTCCACCCTGCAGTCAGACAGCCAGGCACCTCAAACAGCCCCCCCTCCAACTGCCCTTTAAAACCAACAACAAAAGCAAAGAATAAGAAAAAGGCACAATTGACAATGGTCACTCTTAGTCTCCTCTCTCTGTCTTTGTCTCTCTGTGTCTCTAAAACACTCAGACAGCACAAAAAACACACAAATACACATACTTAACCAGACGTGTGTGTGTGTGTGTGTGTGTGTGTGTGTGTGTGTGTGTGTGTGTGTGTGTGTGTGTGTGTGTGTGTGTGTGTGTGTGTGTGTGTGTGTGTGTGTGTGTGTGTGTGTGTGTGTGTGTGTGGATGCGGTGGATGGGTTCAATGGAGCTCATTTAAATGAGCGCAGCCGAAGTCTTTCAGCTGCCCAGAGCCACAGCATTCTTTCACATCATTACCACTGGGAGGCTGTGGGACAAGAGATGAAGAGAGAGAAAGTTGGACACATCATGAGTATTCAACAGCTCATCAGCTGCCCCCCCCCCACCCTTCCGCATTATTGTTTATCTCCCATTTTTTCCCTATTTTTTTTAATCCATCCTGATCTTGTAGATGCTAGATCAGAGCAGGTGTGGAATGTGTATTCGTCTTGTGCTTTATTTTTACACACACACACAAATTCACACACACGCTCACACACACACACACACACACACACACACACACACACACACACACACACACACACACACACACACGCCCGCCCGCCTGCCCCCTCCTCTGCTCCTCAGCTCAGGGTCTCTGGGGTCTCCCTGCTTCCCTGGGGTTCTGCTGGGTTCATTAATCTTTCATTGGGACCACGCCACCAGGGAATACCCCCTCTACACACACACACACACACACACACACACACACACACACACACATGCTCTCTCTCTCTCAGACCCACACACACACACCCCCACCCCAATGTAGCACAGCATTCTAGCAGGCTGGGGTTAGCGTATAGCTCCCCACATATAAAGAGGCCTTAGCCCCTTTACTAACACGCTATTTAGCGTTAGCTGCTTATTTAGCCCAGGGTTTGTGTGCTAGCCGCCCATGTGCGCTCATTTAGCCACTATATTAGCTTAAGCCTCGACCGGGTCGCTTTGGGTATTTCTCTCCCAGCGTTACTCTCGCTTTTCTCTCCCCTCAGGAAACACAGCTTTGCATTTGTTGAGCCAATGAGTACGAGCCTAACTGGGGTGTGTTATGTATGTATGGACCCCCTCCTTCTCTCTCTCTCTCTCTCTCTCTCTGTCTCTCTGGTCCATTAATGTAGCTGGTGTTTGTTGGACTGGTGCCATCGTTCTATTAAGGTCTTCTCCGAGCAGCCAGGCTCCTAATGAGGGGTCTCGGGTCTATGAGGGAGCGGGACGAACACACACACACACACACACACACACACACTTAGAGAATCACACACACACACACACACACACACACACACACACACACACACACACACACACACAGAGAATCACTTAAACACACACACACACACACACTTAGAGAATCACTTAAACACACACACACACACACACACTTAGAGAATCACTTAAACACACACACAAACACACACACACAGCAGTCCCAGCGGCAGCAGGCCTCTTGGTTATGTTATGATAAGGATGGTTAGAGCTGCTGAACAAGAAAGAGGCTCCCTAATCTACACCACTACTCTAATCTGGTCATCTTGTTCCGTGTGTGTGTGTGTGTATGGGATGGTCTGCTGGTTAGGGCCCTGAAGCTCAGCTGTAATCTCTGGCTAATTGAAAAAGGGGTTCCAGCCACTTAGGAGCACAAAGACCAGATTACAACACTAAAACTAATTTGCCAAAAATGCTCAAATTGAACGTGCCCCCACCCCCCAGCCTTTCAATCCTGCTTCATACAGCACACACACACTACTGCACACACACTACACACACAAGGACCGGCGGGCCCTGGGGGAAGCAGTGATGGATGGCTCTGGTGGAGCGGAGGAGCAGGGGTTGGGGGGGGGGCTGGGGGTTCTGTGGATGCAGAGATGGGTGGGGGGGGGGGGGGTGGTGTTGGACCACAGCCTGGTTGAGTTGTTAATGACGGAGGAAATTTACGCCTTGTCATGATTTAGTGGGTGACACTGCAAGATCGATCGACCGCAAACCACAGTTAAAGTGCCTTGTCACCCCACCCCAGCTCCACCACGAGGAAATTAGAAACCACCTCTCCAACCTCCTCTCCTCCTCCTCTTCTTCCTCTTTAAGCTTCTTGTGTTGCAGAACTCTTGTGTGACACCACAGAAGTGTTTTTAATTACAAACCGCAGTGTTTTCACTGTGGCATGTGCAGTTTAGATCCCTTTCAGGACATGGAATTTGATCGCTTGCATTTCGTTCTGTTTTTTCTTTTCCTTGTGAGTTCTGAGGCCAAGTTGTGGTGGCACCCAGCAGTCTCATATTAACACCGAATTCCTCTCTCTCTCCTCCTTTGTCTCTCTCTCAGTCTAATAAGGTTCCAGTGGTACAGCACCCTCACCATGTGCACCCGCTCACACCTCTGATAACCTACAGCAATGAGCACTTCACGCCCGGGAACCCCCCGCCTCACCTACAGACGGACGTGGACCCCAAAACAGGTACTAGTTACAGACACACACACACACACATAACTCACCCCTTCATGCATTCACACCCTCACCTGTCCACCCCCCCCTCCACCTCACACATTCACTTATCACTTTAAGGGCCATATTGGCAAAACTAAATATCACTGAATTGCTTGCTTACTGACTTCATCTGTGTCAGCACTTGCATGATTTACTGCACCAACTGAAATGTAGTAAATATGACTGACTTTGCTGGTCTGGCAGACCCTAGGTCTGTACCCACTCTACAGTTTTTAGAGAGAGGGGGGGCCAGCCCCAACACAACCACACCAACTGCTATTTAACATACACATGGAAGCCATTTTAAAAACAAACATTTAGTCTCCCTCTTTGGCCTCCATTGTACATGCTGTTGTTAAGTAAATGCCTTTCAGTGTTCTGGATAATGGTCCACTCTCCCACAAGTTACTGTTTTTTTTGTAATAACGGCCCCTCATTATGATGGCCCTCACAAAAGGACCAATAACGAGCCAGCTGCTGTTTAATGTAGTGCTTAATGGAGCTGCTTAATTGAGCTTAGTGTTTAATTAATTAACGAGTGCTATTAGGACTCAGACGCTGGGTGGCTCTGGTGAGCTGCACTCTTTTAACAGGATGCACATCAGTTAGATGCCAACCTGCATGCATGTTGTATACCCACTACGCAATGCTTGGTCAACGTACGCAGGTATGAGTTGTGAGTTAAAATTATGCCGAAATTAACTAATACTATAATACCGATTCCCAAGAACTCGCCTCGGTCAGCGTCATAGAATGAGGACTTCAGGAGCTTCATCAATCAGTGCAGACACTGACGGCTACACACACCAATGTTCCCTCTGAGCTGCAAGCAATCATGCACTGCTCACAACACATATCTGCAGCGCAGTAAATAAAACTTGACCATTTCCCCATTTGTTTTTCTTCTGAGAGGTGCTGTGATGGTGAAACGCATGAGTTGAACTGTAAATAAAATAAATAAATAACTATTTATTTATTTTGGACCCTGTTGTGACGTACCCTAACCAATAACTACCAAAATAGCCATGCCCAATGTTGTCCAGCCAATAATATGATGCGGTTCACGTTTGTTTAGACAGCCAATGAACGTCATTAACCGTGCTTTATGTCAAGCATGCTTTATGTCGACCGTGCTTTATGTTTTGGCGACAGTGTCCTGTTTCAGTCCAATAGGTTAGTGTAGCCAACAGTGGACAGAAGGACTAACTTATGGTAAACAAGTTGCTAGGCAGTGTTCTATATACAATGGCTAAACGTACATCCACTCACTAGGCTTTATTTATGATCAAATATACCTAATTTGTTACAGTGATATCAATATCAATATGAAATATTGATGGCATCACAATATGAAATTCTGTATCAGCCAACTTAGAGCAACACCTAATGGACATTGATTGTTTGTTGATCATTATTCTATTTTCATCCCAGTAAAACATTTTATTTATTGATTGATTATTTTTGTAGATGCTGGGATAAGGTGGTATATTGTGGTATATCCCAATGAGAATGTATGAAACTAATTATCGCAAAATAAATATAGGCAGATTGTATTGATCTAATAATCAAAAATAAAGGTGGATGGATGGTAAAGAAAACTATCATTATTTCTTACGCCAGACTGACCGCTCTTTATGCACTTAAATCACAATAGTTTAAAGAATAGTTAAATAATGTAATAGATGATATACAGTCTTGTCACACACAAATGTTTAAATTAATGAAACAGTTTGAGGGTTTGGAAGTAGGCAGCTTACAAGCTATGATCAGACATTTTGTGTTCAACATATTTGCAGTTTGTCTGCACGTTGGACGTTAAAGCCAGCAGCGGTGAAGAAAGTGCAGAATGACGTGTCTTTCCTTGAAGCTATACTTCTATTCCTAATGGAAATGTATTGAGCTAATAATCAAAAATAAAAGGTAGCTGGCAGTTTAAGAAACCTATTCTTTTTTAGGCCAGACAGACAGGCACTAACGTATTTAAAACACAACTGCTACAAGAATAGTTAAATCAATCAATACATGATATATACATTATTTTGATGGGAAGTTAAAACCAGCAATGCTGAGTGGGCTCAGAAGTGTGCCATTTGTGAGCTGAAAAATATTAGAGGGTACATTGATACGCTTCAACTCAACGGTGACTCATTGTTGAAAGGTTAAACAGGAGGAAGGGGGAAGAAACAATGTACTAATAATGATGATGTTGTTACTATTGTTAGGATATTACATATTTAAAACCAATCTTAGAGCACTTGCTAACATTCTCTAGATTGTTGTCACGTTTTCTAGCTAACTATACGGCGAATTTGAGAGTGCGTAGCGGTTACAAAACACTGACCGGTAGGTTTTATGCTACTATGATTATTCACTGTCCTCCTTTTTTTCCGACATACTCGTTAAAATACGAAATGGTTTTGAGGAAATAGTTGCTACTCGTTACCAAAATAGATTGTATCAGATATTATCAGCTAGCTTACCCTGATTACAGTGAGAGCAGCAGCAACTCAACGAAAAAGAGTCCATGCACCCCAGAAGTTCATGGCCATGTCTCATGCTGTCAACGCGTTCATGCCTTTTGCGTTGTGCAAATCTAATCTTGGCATCAGCCAACAAGGAGGTTCAGGTAATAGATAGAGATGGCTACTTTAATGATGATTAATTAAAATTGCAGAAAAGTGTTAGGCCTATTTGTCATAAATTGTATTGATTGTATATTGTCATGATTGTCGTTATTTTTATGTTTTCATTGTTATTTTGAAACTGGTAGATTTGTTTTATCCAATTAACTGTTTTAATTGGGAAATATTGCTATTGTGAATTGTGATTTCCCAAAATATGCTTTGAAAAAAATCTGTGTCCGGTATGCGTGTCTAAATATTGTCCAATCTTGGCAGGTATGGTTAGACCAACATTATGATTTGGTCTTCAATTTATTCTGGCATCTTTCCAGTTCTAAATGACTTCAGACCACAGTGACAGGTATCACCATGAACTTTGAACAACAATAGTCTGCAGTAATTGTTCCATCTATGATCGAAAACATTATTTTCTCTAGGCCTATTCTTCATCAGCCCTGGGCTGTTGACTATGAAGGTCACGAGTGGACAAGATGTCATTAGACCGAACTGAAGAGCTCCACTCTGTTAATTTAGACCATTTGGCATCAAACAAATGGCACAAGAAACAAGACAACAACCAAAACCAAACTAAGGCCTAGTCCACACATACACAGGTATTTCTGAAAACATATTTTTTCCCCGTTTTAAAAAAAATTATTGTCCACACCAACAGTGTTAGAAAATAGAGAATATCTCTGTCCACAAGAGAGCGCAAAAACACTTAAAACGCTCACAAAGGCAAGCCAGGGCAAGTAGGTGGCTATATAATTTAATATCAAACACCACAGAAGAACATTTGGGAGCATTCACATTGATGGGCTTCTTCTTGAGCAGCGAATACAACAACACAGCACAGCGGTGTAATGATGAAGTAATGCTAGGTTGACTAAACCAACAAGAAAGGCCCCTTCCTGGCCCCAAGAACACAGGCTGGTATCTGTGAGTTATTTTTAAAAGGGGTTGGTTACCAGACCATCCTAAGGCTTTGTTTTCAGGATGATGTGCCGATGCATGATGTGTCTCTGTCCCGGCCTGAATCTGCCATCGTTTGGTGATGCCTTCCTTCGGAGCTGCCTCCGAAGGAAGGCAATTGGACATAACATGCTTCTGTTGTGTAGTCACACAGCAGAATGGGTGGAGATTGTGATCACACAGGTTGACTTTAGTCAAAAAGAGCCGCTCTCCTTGAAATATACGCTACAGAACACGCTCTAAATGTAAGATTATTACAGTAAGGAACTGACAATCTCCTTCAGTATGTATCCTTCATATCAATCGGAACAGATATGGTACATCACATTCGGTTAGAATTATTTAAAAAGCCAGCACAAAGCCAGGTGTGGTGTCAGGGTGAATCCAGAGTCATGTGTTCATAAAGAGGCAGCCTTCAGCAGGTACCAGTGCTCTGTGATCACACAAAGCTCTCATTAGCCCGCCGTGTTCCCCTCTCTTCAAACGCCTCCATTACTTCCTCTGCTTAATCCTCTCATTTGATTGGACCACTGGTGATGGGGGGGCTCTTGCTCCCTGGCTCGTTACTGCTGCCTCTCTTGTGCCTTTGATCAGGAAGTGCCAAACAACCCACTTCCTGTCACCTCTTCCCTTCTCATCCCCGTCACCTGACGTTTGTAATGTATGTGCTGCTTTGGTGAATGGAGCGCAACTCGAAAACCAGATTTTTTTTAAACCTCGACAACTGTGTCCATCTATATTTTCCATGTTGTTTAGCCCCGCCCATGACCACACCCCTCAAGCCCCACCCCCCTCTTAATTGTGTTTAATTCTGTTGCAGGAATCCCAAGGCCCCCACATCCTTCAGATATATCACCATACTACCCTCTATCTCCAGGCGCCGTGGGCCAGATCCCCCATCCGCTAGGGTGGCTAGTACCACAGTAAGTTATACACACACACACACACACACACACACAAGTCACAGATAAGCTTACTGCCTTTTAATTCAATATGTGCCGATGATGTATAATGTACCTATATGATCATTATCGTTTTTCAAACTGGTTGCTGGCATATGGATTTTAATGGATTTGATTGTCATTTTGGTTAAAGGTGTCTGCTAAATGTAAATGAGTGACTTTAGTTAACTTATTTTTCCATGAGTAGCAATTGTGTTGATTTTAATGTTTTTTTGATGAGGAGGTTGACAAGAGTAAGGGTCATAGAGCTCATGTTTTTAGGATGTACTAATAAATCCCACACATGAAATTACGGTCTCACAGCATATAGTAATAGGAATCAAAGAGAGTTATAAAATAACTAACAATGCACCATCTACAAACAAATATACATAAAATATCTATATACCCAATGAGTAGTAGAAATGTAAATGTAAACATTATAGACATTATACATCAGTGTCCTAAAAAGTGCTTCTGGCGTCCCAGTCTACAACCCCAGCTAGCGTCCTAAAGCTAACGCTACTTCTATGTACACTCCCATTACATTAATGAACCCTGATTGCCCGCATTTTACCCACAATTCCACATGGGGGCTCTCCCTTGGTAACACGTGTCAACACTCGTTAATATGACAAAAGGCTACAAATTAAGGTCTGTTAATTTAATGTTTTCTCACCACGGTCTAAATACTGGGAGAGGCCCCGAGCGCGGCGGCGGCTGCCTTTGATTCGCTGCACTTTATTTTCGTATAAATTTCCATTCATTATTGTTTGTCTTTGGATGTGTAGACCTCAATTAGCGTGATGGCTCCATTAAAGAGAGCGCCGCTTCGTCTTTAATTATTACAACAAAACACCTCGCTCCAGCTCGGGGAGGAAGGGGCTCCCCCCTCTGTCGACGCCGAGCGAAGGGTTATGAAATTTAATTAGCTATTCCTATCAAGATTTGTGGCATTCAAATTGTTGAGTTTTTCCTGCCTTTGATGTGCGCTCTGCAATCCCCTAGATTTTAGTCCTGATCAAATGAGAATAAAGAGGGCCGCGTGGGGGGAGCTTTTACCTCCTCTGTCAAACCTGTTCCTTCACCTCCTCTCCTTTCTTCTCCTCTTCGCAGGCAAGGTCAACCTGTTTATCCCATCACAACAGGGGGGTTCAGACACCCCTATCCAACCGCACTCACTGTCAACGCATCCATGTCAAGGTGAGTGGAGCCCTGGGAGAGACACACACACACACACACACACACAAACTCGTCCCTAAAGGGGCGTGCTCACTGCCTGCCTCTCTGTTCAAAAGGCCAATTCTCCAGTGCAGGGCCTCAGCTCGCATCCTCAAATATTAATTATATTTATCATGTCCTAATGAGGCCCCTGAAGGGCGTTTAGCCATGCTGCATGTCAGCTCCATCAGCACATAAACAAACCCTGCAACACTTTGATGCTGCATAGCAAGCCCTGACACTTGGCTGATTCTTTGGTTCGGCCCGTTCACAAGCTGATCGGGCCACAGCACACCCGTGGGCCTCGTGTGTTTTGTTTGTTTGTGTCTCATTGGTTCATCGTTTGGTATTTAGAGGTCTCCTGAGAAAGACATGCAGTTTGTGTTGTGTAGAAAGGATAGTTAACTGAGTTTGTTTTCAAGCACTGGGCATAGTGAGTGGTTTTGGCCATAAGCTGGATGTGGCAATACCGTATTAAAAATAACAAAACAAGTATTTTCCCACATTGGGCTGCCCTCCTTACTGAACAAAATGTTTCTATTGAAACTGTTGGCCTTGCTTTTTAAATCCGAACTGCACGCTGGCGTGTGGAAAATTGAAACGTCATTTGGACAAATTTGAATTGGTAACAAAGGTTCTAGTGAAGCTAGGAGGGACGGTTACAAGGGTTTAATCACCCAGACTGGTATTGTCCTCTAACTGTGTTGACTAGCATGGTAGAGGGAAGAGGGGGAGCGCACAGCAGAGCTCACATTGTGATGAGGACGCTAAGTGAGTTAGCATTACTGGAAGAGAGTAGAGTAGGTCCTCTCTCCCTCTCCTAATGTAGCACATCTGTTAGAAAAAAATACAAAGAAGAAACACATCTATTTGGAAGGGTTGGCGACCCACTGCCTAGACCCAAGTGGATGAATTGATAAATGGTGTTAATATTGTAATTGGTTTCAGCGGGCTGCCTTGTATAAGGTAGATACGATGGATATAGGAAGCCATGTTGGCCTGGGAGTGTAGATGTGGAGAGCCAGGTCTCTGCCCTGCTAGTGCATTAGGATTCAAAGGAGGCGGGCTTCTCTGGTGTGTCAGAACACAGCAGTGGACACCTTACACCAGGTGCTGTTAAATATACATCTCTTCAAGGGCCGGGAGAAGCCAGGGTGGAGGGGGCAGGACCAGGAACCTCAGCAAATGAAAGACATTAGTTTGATAATGGGCTTAGAGACACTGGAAATCCATTATTCCACATATCTGGGTGTCCCGTGTGTGTGACAGGTAGAAGGATGTGAGCCCCCCACCCCACCCCTTTATGCTTAAGTCTGGCCTTTGATATTCTCCCCCCTCTCCCTCCTCCTCCCTCCCTGTTCCAGCAGTTACGGCCGGGCAGGTCATTATACATTAAACAGGCATGGGGGCTAGCGCATCACCATGGCAATTAAATGGCACAGGCTAACACTGGGGCTAGCCGCTGCACCACTGACCCCCCCCCCCTACACCCCCACAGCCTCCCCTACCTTTCAGGATTGAGATGTGGTGGCCTGGGGGGTCTGGGCAGGTGGGGGTCGGGGTCTCCTCTCTGTATGGTTAAATTGGTCCATGGCTGGGCTCAGTGATGAGGAAGAGTATAATGATGATGATGATGTGAATGATGCCCCTGCTCTTCAAAGGGATGGTGGTCATGTTTAAACCATGATCTGGGGCAGGCTGTCGGAGGGGTGGGGGGGGGGGGTTACGAAGGGACAAGCAGCAGGGATAGTAATAAGCAGAAGAAAATATAGATCTTGGAACAGAGGAAATTTTAACAAGTGCATGGAGAGAGAGCAAGGGAAAGAGGGAACGAGAAAGAAGGGGAAATATAGGGGCCTAATGATGGGCGATCTGCAGCCAGAGTTTCCCTGCATCCCGTCAACGGGTGACAAGGCACAAACACCAGTGGTAGTGATGAGAGAGAGGGAAGGGGGAGGAGGGGGGAGAGAGAGTAGGGCTTCTTCTCCCCTGAGACTGCCTCACCACCAGATGCTGGTTGTTCCTGGCCAGTGTACCCTCATCATTATAGACTGGCTCCAAGCCATGCACACTCTCACAGTCCATAATGAGCTGTTAAAAAAGAGATTATTCCCCCTTTTCTTCTCTTTTTTTTCTCTTCCTTCCTTATCCCCCCTCCACCAACCTTATTCTTCTCTCCAATATATATGGTTCTAAACAATGCTCACATTATCTGATTCATATTGACACTTCATATAAACTGACCACACGTCTGTTTGGCCTGCATAGTCGGACATAGAAGCATACCACTCTGGTGTTGTTTTAACCTGTGTTGTTGTTGTAGATAAAGATTTAGATGATGATTAGATACCAATGCTATACCATGCAGCTGCAGTCATCTAACCAGGACAGATTTTAGCAGCCAAGAAATAACAATTTTTTATTTGTTTTAATCAATGTGTGTGTGTACTAGGCTTTGGGACTTTGTGATACAGCAGATCATTTACAATTGCATAAATACTTCTAATTCTGATGCTAAAAATAGTATTAGTGCAATGTTAGTGTGCGTGTGTGTGTGTGTATATATATGTATGTATATATATATATATATATGTGTGTGTGTGTGTGTGTGTGTGTGTGTGTATGCTAAAAGTAGATGAGGTGTGTGTATGGGGATACACACTATGTAAAGCGCTCTATAAATGCAATGCATTATTAAGTAGCATTAGTACAGTTTTAGCAGCGTATCGTGTGTATATATGTATGTGTATGTGTATGTGTGCTCCATCTGTCCCATTTCACCCCGTCCACTCTGACGATTTACACAGTCTTCTGTCCTCCAGGTTCCCCCCCCACATGGTGCCCCCCCACCACAGTTTGCACACCACGGGCATCCCCCACCCTGCCATCGTCACGCCCAACGTCAAGCAGGAGTCCTCCCACAGCGACATCAGCTCCCTCAACAGCTCGTAAGTCAGCCGTGCCTCCTCCTCCTCCTCCTCCTCCTCCTCCCCTGTCACTCCTCCTCCCTCTCCTCCACCATACACACATCTCTCCAAGCCCTCTGTTCCTTACCTCTCTCCACCCCCCCCCACAGGAAACACTCAGATGCCAAGAAGGAGGAAGAGAAGAAGAAGCAGCCCCACATCAAGAAGCCTCTGAATGCCTTCATGCTGTACATGAAGGAGATGAGGGCCAAGGTGGTGGCCGAGTGCACGCTGAAGGAGAGTGCTGCCATCAACCAGATCCTGGGCCGGAGGGTGAGACACGCAACCATCACCAAAACCATTGCCCAGGGACCGTGCGTCTGCCCGATATTTAGCTCACTGCTGTGGGTGTGCGTTTAGTGGGACAGTGACGTTCACGACATAATTCTAATGGCGATTAACCTTATGATTGTCCTGCTAAACGCACACTGACAGCCTAGAGCTCAACATCAGGCATGCTGCGACCGTGAGGAGGCCGGGTCAGGCTAGGGTATTTGACTCACCAGCCCAAAGGCACTGGGTTCCAACCCCCACCCTGTAGGCTTTTCCTAAATGACTGAATGAGTAACTAGAAACCTATGAGTCTTCATTGGGATCTCGCTCTCTCTCTCTCTCTCTCTTAGTGGCACGCCCTATCGCGGGAGGAGCAGGCGAAATACTATGAGCTGGCCAGGAAGGAACGGCAGCTGCACATGCAGTTGTACCCGGGCTGGTCAGCACGAGACAACTATGTAAGTTTTTAAGTTTACAAGTCGTAAACACCTCTCCCTTCCTCCCCCCCCCCTTCTCACCGCCTCTCCTCTGCCCCCCTCCTCCTGTTTCTCCCTTCTGCATGTCAAGGACAAATATTAAACTACTGAGCCTACCTGGTTCTCTCTGGTTCTCCCATGATGTTTTGATACGAAGAGGTGGCAATCAGCGTACCGTCACATACTCCAACCTGCGCACACACAACAAAGAAAAGAGCACAAGAAATACATTTTTTTGTTGGATCTCTTAGCCCAATTGGGCTGATCTTCCAAGAATGGCATTAACACATTTTAATACATACATATATACATTCAACCTAAATGAGGCTGAATACAGCATATCAATGACCGAAAATAACATGGTGTTGGGAGGACTTGAATGTAAATCAGTAGTAACAGTTGGACAGATGCAACACAATCAGCTTCTACAGTCATCCATATCAGAGTAATGGTACAGCACATAGGTGTACCAACCTGAACATGGATGGATGGATGTGTTTTGTATCGTGTGGGTTGAAGTCTTCCATTTAACCAGTGCAGAGAAGTGGGGCTGGAAGAAAACACAGATTCAGATCAGAATCACAAGTGTGTCTTTTCCAATACGTCTCAGAGCTCCTTGATGTTCTGCAACACACAGGAGCATAGAGACAAAAGAAGAGAGGGAGTGAAGAAAGAGGGAGGCTGACGGTTGTGGTCTACAGTGTTGTACTGCAAAGCGCAGGGTGAATGAATAAGTAAACAGAAAGATAAGCCCTATTCTGTGCAATATAATAACTAAGGTTCCTGTCCGTGTCTATTTGCCTTTTCTTTCTATTTTTTTGGCGGGTAACCAACAGGGGAAAAAGAAGAAGAGGAAAAGGGAAAAGCAGCAGGCTGAGGGCAACGGTAAGTGAACTCAATTATCTCCCATCTTGGCCTCGCCCATCATGTACAGCCCTTCACATTTACACCCAGCTAACGCCCCGACCGGGCCCCTCTCTCATCCCATGTCATTCTGCCTGGCTTGTTATGTTTGGTTTGTAGCCAGTTATGCTTCTCACATGTTACATTTAAAATTATAGTATTGCTTGTAACCACCGCCCCCTCCCCATCCTTGTTATTCCTCCTTGCCCAGCTAATAACTGAATATGCATGACTCCCACCCCTCCCATCCCACAAGCACCCCTCCTCCCCCCTGTCCATTTTGTATCCCCCGTCCCCCTTAACCCCCAGCCTCATGTCTGAGGGATGTGTGTCTGGAAACTGTTGCGTCTCCAGCCCTGTGTGCAGGGTGGCTCTACGGTGTAACGCCTGAACCCTGCAGATAGACCACACCTGTGTGTGCCTGTGCATGTGTCTGCTGTGTGTGTTTATGGCACTGCCCCCCTTGCTTGCTTCTGTGCATGCTCTTGTGAGTCCACATGAAAAGAAAAAAATCATCCACGTTTTAAATTAAGGAGGTTTGCTCATCTTTGTTTATCCATGTTATTCCTATGATCATATTGTGAGATGACAAGGATAATTAAACGCAACGCTTCATTTTAAGGGTCCGCAATTTCCTGGAAGCTAGGTAATCATTAGCTAGTCATTAATTACAAATTAGTTCTTAATTCCCTTCAAATTATGGAATTACCAAACCTCAAGCAGGAAAATAACTTACTGTTGAAGAAAGTAAAGGTTAGGTTTTGACTGTATAGTTCTATATCATATTAATTATGTGTATTGATTAACAGACAGCTCATAATGCCTGCACCACATCACAATAACGTCAATGCTGTACTGTCAACTCCATTAACAACCCAGCTTTAGTATATTTATGAATTATTATCATGCCCTTATCTACGCTAAGCTTTAGATCAATACGTTTCTCCATCACAGAAAACAGTGGTCTTACTCTAAAAGTCATATTGATGGACTGAGATGGTGAATAAATTAAAAGCAAATCCATCAATGTGCCTTGTTATTGTTAGGACCAACCGTAGAAGCAGATATTGCAGCACAATATACACATTTGTTTTAAATATTTAAGCAATTATTTATGTGCACAGAAACATTGGCCAGTAAAAAAAAAACACATTTAAAATGCCAAAGTGAAATAGCACAGAACATGTTTAAGTGCCAAGTTGTAAGAAATAGCTAACTACTGCTTTCTAATCCCTAAGCTAGCTGCCTGCCAGGAAACTGTGGAGCTTTAAAACAAAGCGTTAAATGCTGATTTGTTGTGTATTTTGCGCTCGTGTTGGTGACGGAGCCCTTCTTGAAGGCCTTTCTATCTGTTCTTTTTTTGTTTCAGAACACAGAGAATATTTTCCAAACCCTTGCCTTTCACTCCCTCCGATTACAGGTGCTAATGTCATTTTGAGTATTAAATTACTAACTGGTTTCATTGATTTATTCCTTCATCATCTTTTAAACATTTTTATGCATTTTTTTTCATCTATCTTTGTATGTGCAAAAACCGATAAAAGCAAGCTTAAATTATATACTTAATTTTTTTTTACATTTTTGATCTGTTTGCTGCTTTACTTCTCTAAAAATGTGTTTGCTATCTTTTATTTGGCACTAAAGTACATTTATTTGCTTTACGGCATTATCTGCGTGTTGTTATGATGGAGTCATTTGGCTTGACACGTGTCCTCCTATGGGAACATGACCTGTGAGCACCTGAACTCTTAAAGCTCAGTGCTCACACCGCAGTACAACCCAAGGGGTGTGTAATGTAACAGTAAACCTCCTTAATCTACCAGCCATGCTAGTGCCTCTTCTACAGGCCAGCATCAGATTGGCCCACCCTTTCCCATCCTGCTGACACAGCCTCTACTTAGACCACACCACCACTCAAACAGCTGTCCAATCCAAGTCGATGTTTACGAGTAATCAATGGTTATGATCAAACCTCTGGGACAGAGCCCCCTAGATGGTGAAACACTGCTTAACGGTACTCTGTTTCTGATTGGCTCAAATGGGTGCCAATTGAGATCACCTGGTACAGATTTGAGCTATTCAGGAAACGTTTGTTGCCTGCAGTAACCCGTGTTTCACCACACATGGTGCTTTTTGTCGTTTCATTTTAGCGTTTTGTTTTACTCTTTAACCTTGACACTGCTCCAAGTGTCACTTGCTGGGAACAGATTAAAATAAAGTAGTTTTTTAACATTTTCTGGCAGGAATGGATTGGGTCTTTATTTGTGTGATGCTAGGTCTGAGCATTAAGTCTGAGCTTTTCCTACAACACTGAGTTTCCCTATGCTATAGCTAACATGCCCCCTTTACTGCCCTAACAAAGAGCTATTGCTGCTTAAAGCTAACACCTTTCCTCTTGTCCTTCTAAAATAATACAATGATAAATACAAAGGGGCATGTGATTTCCAACTTGTCCCACGAGAATGCATTTTCATTGAACTGTCTGAAACACATTAACAGTTGCCTATTAAGAGAGCTGCGTGCCTACTTTTAAAAGCATACTTAAGAATGGCTTGCATCTTTTAACTGGGTGGTTTGCTAGCACAGTTAGCCTTAGCCAAGCTTCACAGATCACCGTTGTCTTACTTCTCTTCTTTTTTTTTTGTCGTTTGACATTTTGGTTCTATTCTACCTCTCTGCCTTTGGCTTCCTTCCCTCTCTTCCCTGTCGCCGCATCAGACCTGAGCGCTCCCAAGAAGTGTCGAGCGCGTTTTGGGCTCGACCAACAGAATAACTGGTGTGGCCCGTGCAGGTGTGTATGGTGTGTGCACAGGCCAGGGCCAGGTGAAGGCTGGGTAATCACACCACTGGGACCTCCTCCTCCTGTCTCTGTCGCTGCCTTCCCTCCGCCCCCTCTGAGCCTGTCCCAACCCAACAGGTGTACACTCACCTGTCAGTTTCCTCCAGCCCCGCCTCGCCATTCTAGCCACGCACCTTCACGCATCCTCCTCTACATGTGTCTGTTTGGGAAGAAGGGCATTCAAACAGTAAATTACTCAAAGTATAAACTGTATGAATGCTGTCTAGCGGCAGGCATACAGATTATAAAGATTTTGTTTTGGGGAGTATTTTTAAGATTTTAAATTGACTCTTTAAAAGGTTGAAGGGGGTCTGGAAACTGGCTGGTTAAGGCTTGGAGGATCTCTGGAGGGTGATGGCTTGGTCTCTTGTGGAGGACATCCCATGGTTAGCCAGCGTAAACCTACGCCCTGGCTAGTTGTTTTTGTCTGTGCAATGACGTGTCCATTTTTTTTGTCTCTGTGTACGTTTGTGTCTACCTCTTCGGCTAACAGATGCAAATACCCCAAAGAAGTGTCGTGCCTTGTTCGGGCTTGACCAGCTGAGTTTATGGTGCAAACCGTGCAGGTATAACTCCTGGCCTAGCCATGGGGGGGAGAAGCACTTCAACCCCCATAACAATCAGCTCCTTCTCCTCACTTTGCACAGATTCTTCTTCCTTCAATGTGTTAACAGTTGAAACATTCCTCTGCCCCCCCCCCCCCCCCCCCAACCCTTGTCTTACTGAGGAGTTTCCTGCTCCAAATTTCTTGAGAACCAATGTTCCCTCTTTAGAACAGGGTTCAAAGCACAGCGGTAGGAAATGGATTATTTGTTGAAGAGCAACCAAACACTAAGGTCAGCACGCCGAGACGGCGCCACATAGCGTTTTTTCCACCTTCCAGTCGGCTGCAGTTGGAGATGTCCCTTGGCATGGTTTGTATGGCAACAGACACGGTGTCGTCTCTCAGCTGTGAGTTTAGTGTTTGGTTTGAATCTGACTATTATGGGTAAAATATCTGAAGAACATCAGGAGATTAGTGATTTGTATTTACCAAAAACAGAAATCCACTTCCTACCCATCCGGTCCTTGTGGCTGCTGTATTGCCTGTCATGTGTGTCCTCAGTGGGCACCCGTATGTAACTTTGTCTGGCCCAGATTTCTCTTCCGGGCTTTTCAGTGACACTCTTCTCTATGCCCTCTTCCTCCTCCTCCTTCTCCACCTCCTCTTCCTCCAAACTCCTCTCTGATAACCCTTACTTAGTCCCTACCTGTTGTCTCTCTGTTCTGACACAAGCAGTCTTTGAATTGGAAATATTTTCATGGTAGGTATTTGTTTCTGCTAAGTAATACCCTTCTCTGTGTCTCAAGTCCCTCCTTACATCACCGCCATCCCCCATCAGCAACACATCGTCTGGTATCCTGCTGCCTCATACTCATCACTAGCGGTTGTTGTCCTACTTTAATGACCTCCGATGTCCCATTGAGATCAAACACTATTTTAGGAATGTTGATCGGACTACAGTAGTTCATAAAAGTCAAATAAGACCAAGGTAGACAATGTAGCATAAGATGCCAAAATTCCACAATGCTCTTACTATGTTAGCCGGTAAAGGCTCATCCGCACTCCTGGGATGGTATTTACAGCATATTTGAAGGAAGGATCCTGTATGCACGGATGTGTGCAGCTCTCAGGGCTTGTAGACAGGAGCACATGGGATGGGAGCGCATTAGGATTGATGTATTCCTGAAGCAATCAGAGCAGATCATGAGAGCAGGGCTCTGGAGCGGTGGGGTGATAATTCAGCGGAGAGGTTAAGAGATCTCTCTCCGCTCCGTGTTGCTCCACCACGCATCTGGGCTAATTCCCCCAGAGGATGGCCAATCAATATCGAGCACAGGCACATACCATGAATCAATATGGCCGTTAAAAAATGGATATTAGCTCATTTGTAGCAGTTTGACGGACAGTTATGGCTTGTAACACGCCACGGAACAAGATGTGCGGCTAGTCGTAGCAAATTGATAGCCGGTCGCGATCAATACTGGAACAACACAGGAAAGGGTTACGGCGCACTTCAAAGCCGAACCCACTTCCCCTGACTTCTCCTTGTTTTGACTTATTCCTGACTGCTCTCTGGTCTCCAGTGTTGTCCTGTTGTTGTTCTTGTCGTGATGATGATGATGATGATGATGATGACGATGAATGCATGGTTTCCACCCTCCACCTTTAAGCATGCTCTCCTATTGGTCCATTTATTCCAACTGATTTTCTCTATTTGACCAATCGGCTCCTTCCATTTATTCTCCTCTTGGTTTTTGTGTTTTTGACTTCCTTCCTGAAGAGCAGGCAGGGGTATGACTTAAGAAACAGGCCCTAACCATAACTCTAACCCAAAAAATAAATAAAGATCTGTCCAATTCGCAGAGCAACAAAAAATACACAAACACAGCCACGGTAGTTGTGCTCTGCTGCTCCAAAGAAGGGAGGCTCTTAATCATGCCAGGGCCTTCAGGGCATCCGAGTGATGGAACAGGGAGTTGAGACGGTAGGGTCAGATCCAGGGTCAGGGCCCTCCCTATAGATAGGGAGGGCAAGGGGGAGAGATGCCCCCCCCCCCCCCCCCCACACACACACACACACACACACACACTCTCCTCCTCCTCCTACCCCAGATATAACCAGAATCTGAAACACGGTAGTGAGATAAATGCAGCCCTCCCAACCCCCAGAGCGAGGAGCTGGAGAGAGGAGCTAGGGGAGGCGCTCTGCTCCATGTGTCTGGCCCGGGGCTCACCAGCTAGGCAGAGGGGTCGCGACCCCAGAGCAGAAATGCAAACATGGTGTCGTGACCCCCTGCGCACACACTTGTGTCTTAGGGGCAGATGCAGGGTAGTGTGGATCTTGTTGACCTTTTAGCCTCGAATCCAAACTCCCTTATCCCCGCAGGAGGGCCATAGATACAGAGAGAGATACAGACAGAGAGACTTTACTAACCTCATGTTGCTGTACTCGGTCGAGATTTTCGATTTGAACAGAAATTTCATAATATTCAGTGGGGGAAAAAGAGAGAGGGAGAGAAAGGAACAAACATTACAATAGAATGATCTCATCTTCTTGGTCATCATCTTCCTCATCGTTGTGTGTTTTCTTTCCTGTTCAGTGTCCTCACCCGTCATCTCCTCTCGCTGCCGATTCCGTCTGGTTCCACAAGGAAGGTTCTAGAAAGGACCCATTCCAGAACCTTCCTTCAGTGCGCACGGCCTTAGCGGCTTCCCACAATGCACCCAGTTCTAGTCGACCTGTAAAATGAAACAAACACAAACAAGGTTGTCAATTGGCCGGTAACGGGGAACAAAGAGGGGTGCATTGGTGTCGCTGCTGGAGCCAGCAAACTGTTGTGTGTCACCCCAGGGGGTTGGTTTGCTTCTGAAACACTTTTCCCTCTTTTCTTCCCCTCTTCCTTTTGTCCTTCAGGAGAAAAAAAAAGTGCATCCGCTACATCCAAGGAGAGGGTAGCTGTGCCAGTCCTCCCTCCTCAGACGGAAGTTTGATAGACTCCCCCCCTTCCTCCCCCTCCTCCGTGGCTCCCTCCCCCTCCTCGAAAGAGGCCAGACCTCAGCAGACTGAACAAATGCAACCGCTCTCACTGACTATGAAACCGGCCCACCCGCCGCTACACCACCACCCCCACCTCCATCACCACCTCCACCACCATCTCCTCGCCGGGCCACCACACCCATCTTTGCTCCACCTGGAAAAGACGCCCGGCTCCGGCGGTGGCAGCAGCGCCGCCTCCTCCTCCTCGTCCACCTCCTCCCACAATGGAGTGCTGGAGCGCGGCGACGTCTCGTCATCACGGCAGCCGGGCTCCTCGACGACGGCGGCCTCCTCCTCTTCGTCTTCGTCGCTGGCACGCCCGTCTGCCTCGCTGTGCCACCCCCACCCACTCCTGGCCAACGCCAGCCAGCCGCTGTCGCTTGTCACCAAGTCTATAGAATAGTCTGCCCTACCCTCCTCCTATCCTCTTTTATAGAATCCCATCGCCTCCTTTTTTAACGTTTCTGTGCCACGGTGGCTTTGAAATTTTAGGGTTTTGTTTTATGAAAAAGTTCATTGGTCAATATTTGACCCATCATTATCGAAAAAAAAATATATAATTATAAAGAAATAATAATAACAATGAGCTGAAGCATAGCTTTGTGAATCTGCCAAAATGTGTATGATTTTCGTTTTGTTGTGTAATTTTAAGTGTCCGGAGGATAACGTAGTTTCCCCTTTCACCCAGAATAGTTATAAAAGACGGATATACACGACGGTAGGCTAGGTTATTCAGCGAGCCCTTTTCTGGAAAGAGTTGGTTCTCCTTTTTTATTTGTATTAAATACGAGCTTGCGAACCAATCATTGGAGACGTCCTGGGGGCGGCCCGGCTAGCAGCTTCCCCTCCCGGAGAAACGACAACTTTATCGTGATGATGTAACTTGTTCTTGTTTAAATGTACAGAAATATTTGATGGGGTGGGCGGGGCTTACTGTGTTTAATATGCATTGTTCCATTGCGTTGTCCTTTTTTTTTTTTGTTAATGACCTTTTGGGAGGGAGGGGGCGGAGTTAGAGTTGGGGGGAGGGTGGGTGGGTCGGGAGATTGGGGTTTTAAATTGAAAATGTCACAACGCTAGGATCAGTAGTATTTATTGCTTTAGAGATTTGCTTGTTGTATCTTGTACGTGTCCCTTTTACAGCTTTTTTTTTTTCCTAATACATTGTACAAATATTTTTCTTAAGCTAAGCGACTTCTATATGAATGATTTGTTTTTATGAGGAGGTTTCAGAAGGCAAAAAGGCTGAGAACGCTGGACTCCACCCTCTGTGCTGTGTATAAAACCTCATGAACTCTTAGTATGCACAACGACTCCATTTCACCCAAGCTGGCGTCGACAAGCCATCTTAGAAGACCGTGAACCGGGGGGGGGCCGGTGTCTGGCCGGAAAAACTAAAAGTCCAAACCCCTTCGTCCTCTTCTCCTCTTCTTTTGAATCCAGCAGTCAACCCCCTCTCTCTGACTGTAGATGCGTGTACAGATTTTTTTCCGTGCCAAACTTTGTGATAATTTCCTCTCACCGCAGAGCCAGCTTGTTCTTCTGTTGTCTTCTGTTCATTTCCCCCTCCATCCTTTTCTGTGACGTTACATAGGTTGCTATGTATGTAGTATAAATGTTGCTATAACAAATGTGTTTTGTAGCAGATTGTCAAATATTAAAAATTTAAACTTAATAAAAAGACAAAACATCATACTGTATAATAAAAAAAACCCACCAAGGGCCAAATTATGTATATTAGGAAGTTCATAAAAAAACCTTATGAAATGCAAAAAAACTCAAACTGCCACTTTTAAGTCCACTACTACATGTAGGTAGCTAGAAACTCATAGGCATGTTGATGTTGATGCAAGAGGCTGTTAAAAAAAAAGAAAAGAGAAAATATGAAAAAAAAGTGAACTGTCCAAGAGGTCCATCCCCACAGTGCCATGGTAGTTGACACGCCACTGTAAGCTGTCCGTTTCCTCATCGCTGGTTTATTAAAAATGCTTATGATAAATAGTTTGAATGTTTCCTCAACGGCTGTGATGTTGCTGTTCTACTTTATGCTCTTCTATTTTCCTTTGTTTTCTCCTGTTCTTTTCAATGGTTTTTGTAATGAATAAATGTTTATGCTGTACAGTCTCTGTAGCATGCAGTTCTGTATTAATAAAAGCGACTTAGTATGTGCATTTCTGCGTCAAGCGTTTCTATCTTTAGGTGCTAGTGCGGTAATGGTACAACAGCAGAGAGTCATACTTTTAGTTTAGTTTTCAATTGTCATTTTAAATTTTTAGTGTTTCATTTAGTGATTAGAATACGTAAAATCACTTTTTTATTAGTTTTTTTTGTATTCATAGTAACTGCATTCGCAGTTGACTTGTGACACAATCAACTGTTATTTAACCTCAATCAGAGGTATTCAGAGGACGAAGGATATTCAAGTTTTACCTAAAATAGAACAAACTAAATGAAAATTAAACAAAATGAGGACATGTTTGTTTGTGAGATGCATCTTAAAAGCAAATTAAGCTATCACACCTTTTCATACATGATGGTAACCCGTTGTTTTTTTGCTATGTAGTATTTAGTTTATCTAAATCTCTGCCAATCCTTGCCAATAAAATATTTAACATTAAATAAGCATTCTGGAGGTGGTAACATGAATATTTTGCTAACGAACCCCCTTTTTTTGCACCTATACTAGAATTACCCGTTGATATGCTTAACAGTATCAGTATTCTTTGCCTACTATTCAGTTTAAACAAAAAGTCTTAACCAATAAGTCAATCTGATCAATTAACCAGCAACAACCAAAGCTCAGTGTTGGCGGACACCATCGCTTTAATGCCTTTTAAAGTCTCTGTAAAGTAAAAGTAAGTATGTGTTTAGAGTTTGTCACACCACCAAAATGTGTTATTAACCACCCTGCCAAATTTGAATGATTAAAAAAGTTGCCAAGTATATAAAATTAGGTTTCAAAATTTTGAAAAAATAAGCATTCTCAGCCCTGAGATGCTGGGGGCGTGTCCGCTGAACGCGCTAAGCCACGCCCATTTGCGCACGGAACCTGAACTGTTACAAGCCTCTCAAGTGTAAAATACCACTACGACCTGAAAAATGGATGTTCTTTCTTAGGGTGCAAATTATAAACACAAATACAAATACATTCTATGTTGATATGTATGTTGGCAAAGTTTGGAGCAGAATATATCATGAAATAGTCAAAAGGTTTGCCGTTGCGCAGTCACACATTGTTGTTGAGAGGCTGTATAAAGTTTGTTCGCCAACGTTCAGCAGCTGGCCAGGTGGGTGGAGGTCCCCAACCGTTGAACAAGTTGTACAATGCCCGCCCGCCAGGGACATCCTGACATCAAATCTGAAAGTGAAACGTATAGCAGCATAGCGCTGCTGTGGTGATGTATTAAAAAATAATCACACATCTCAATAGCAGCTTATGTAGTTTGAAAATATTTTAAAGTTTTATGTTAGAAAGATATTGGATATTCAACAGCTATAGAGCGGTGCAGGGATGACGTATTTTTGTTTTGTAGGCTACTACATGGTTCTACAGCCTTTTCACATGTTTTCAGCAATTACTTTCTAACATGTGTAATGTGTTCAGAAACAAATCTCTGAATTTGCTTTACACATTTTAAAGTGTCGACCAAACGGATCAAACAATACAACTGATCCCCATTACAGAAAGACAACTTAAGCCCTACCTAAAGCCAAATGGACGTTAACTGGTGTTTAAAGTTGAGCTGCAGCTCCATCAGATTGCAAGACCAAAGTGAAAGCAACTACACATTACACTAAACATATGATATGAGTGGCTCCCATGTCCTTTGATCAAGGCATGGAACTGTTCTGTGCCTGCTTGTTGTAGGCTTCAGATGTGCTCGCAACACAGTGGACTGAGAGTCAATGAGTTATCTGCTCATAGCTGGCTGAGATGGATATCCTTTTGGAGCCATCCTATCGATCAACATCCACTTGGAGCATACTTAAAGAATTCAAGGACCCACACCCTGTGTGAAGTATTTGAAGCATTCTCAACCGCACATTGAGGAACTTGTGTTTTGTGATGTCCCTGTGATTCCAGTCATCAATACATCATCAGCTTGTGTATGGCGCCTTCATACTGTATGTGAGTCTTTACATACATGTGAACACATACATTTCAGACAGAGATCCGACCACAATACAACGAAAACAACAACAACAACAACACCACCAACAACAACAACAACAATTTTGTAGCAGCAGCAGCAAGTTAACTTCAAATACAGGATGTGTAGAATAACGGGAAAAGTATTCCCGGAAACAAACATAGATTGTTGCTGGAATTCGACCCAGCTAAGCTCATTGTGCACATTGTGCACATTGAGCACATTGTGCTGGCGCTGTGTTTGCATTGTGCACATTGCACACTTCAGAGAATGCACAACGTGAAAAGCGGAGAAGCAACGAAGGGCACTGCATCATGCATTGTATCTGCCGACTATATGCGGTGTCTTAGTGCGCCTGTGTGGGGCCTTACCCTTGAACCGCCACGGTGCGCTGGGCTCCCGGCAGAGGCGTCCTCTAATACATCTGGGAGAGCCGGCTTTGTACGCCCCAGCTAAAGGGAAAAATGGCATCTTTTGATGTGCATGTGCCACCAAGGAAACAATCACGAAGGCCATCGCTATGGTGAGCCAGCAGACCAATCAGAAAGCGCAGGCCTACATTAAATCCCCCCCCCCCTCAGGTTATGACTAACATGACTCACACAACAAAGGTATAATAAATAAATAAATAAATTATATATATATATATATATATATATATATATATATATATATATATATATATATATATATATATATATATATATATATATATATATATATATTGTTTTGGATGTTAAATTAAAACACAGTCCTTCCATGTGACCCTGGTGTGTGTGTAGGACTGAACTAGAGGGAGAATAAAAGCGGGAACAACATTGGGAGGCCTGGGGTCTCGCGGAGAACATGCTCTCCATCTTGACCTTTTGGATTGAAAGCTGCACACATGCACGCACGTGGACACACACACACACACTCCTTCTGAGGGATGATTCAGTCCGACTGGAGGATTTACATCAAAAACACCATTCTTCCTTTGACAAAAAAAAAATCTTTCAAATGCCTTTTAGCACTTTTTTGGTCACAGCTTACATCGTAAAATTACGTGGGCGTGTGTATGTGTGTGTGTGTGTGTGTGTGTGTGCATAATATTCTCAGTGATGCCTTTGTTAGAGGATTTCCTGAATGACATGACCGCTAGACTCTGATTGGAGGACAAACGATGCCAGAGGCACAGTGTCAGCAGGTGAACACAGACAGATGTGTGTGTGTTGTTGCAAGAGTGTGTGTGTGTGTGTGTGTGTGTCAATACCGAATTTAAAAAAAAGCTTAATGTAACCCTGTGCAGAATTTGAAATATTCAACCACTTACAACCATTTCAAACAGTATTATACTCATACTAATATAGTAATATACTATAATTTATTATGTTATCGTGTCAATACTGTAATAACATCCCTCTAAACAAGCATTTAGTGGCCCTTAATTGGTTAGGCAGGAGGACTAAGCAATTACAAACTTAAACATTAAGATCCAAACTACTTCAAATGTCCATTAACTATGAAACTTAAACTTGTTTCTTGTGATTCTTCTTTTTTCTCAAATCTTCTCACTTGATCCTCTCTCCTGACATTGCTTCTTCCAGCAAGCATAGTTTGTTTACAGGCCTTACCAGAATGCTGGTCTTGGTTTTTATCTTCACTCTTCATACCGTTCCACTGGAGTCCAGTAACGTTTCAACTACTCTCCCCATGAGCCAGGAATTGTCCTGAACTGTCCACTAGTAGCACAACATTTCCAGCTGTGAAGTTTCTTCTTGGCCTTGACCATTTCTGGCGTTCTTGGAGGAGTGGAAGATACTCGCACATCCATCTGGTCCAGAATAAGTCTGCAAGATATTGGACTTGCTTCCATCGCTTTCTTGTACGTGTTGTCTTTACTGAAGATGCCTGGGGGCATGTTGGGTTGGGACTTCAGCAGCAATAAATGATTAGGTGTAAGAGGCTCAAGGTCATTTGCATCAACCGAGATACTCGGATCTCAACCTCACACATCATTGTCTGAATACAATCGTCATTCACAACTTGCTCTTTCAATAGGGAATTGAGGATTCTTCGCACTGTTCAAATTTGTCTTTCACAAACCCCGCCCTGATGAGAACCGGCTGGGTTGTTGAATATCCACTTGATTCCCTTTGGATGCAAGGCTCTTTCAATCTTGTCATTATCCAGGTATTGAATTGCTTCTCTCAACTCCCTTTCAGCACCCACAAGGTTTGTGCCGTTGTCAGAGCGCATGATGGTGAATTGACCTCTTCTGCATACGGCAAATCGTATTGATGCAGGAGTCTGTTTCGAGGCTGTCTGCAACCTCGATGTGCACAGCTCTGAGGATGAGGCAGGTGAATAACACGCCATAGCTTTTGACTGTACTCCGGCCCGCTTTACATCAAATGGCCCGTAATAGTCAACACCGGCATTCGTAAAAGGAGGTTTGTCGGGCAAGAGGCGCTCTTCAGGTAGATTCGCCATCTTTTGCTCTCCAACCTTTTCACTGATCCTGCGGCACACTACACACTTGTTGAGTAGCCTTCGGATTGCAGAATTGGCTTGTGGGATCCAGTACTTACATCTTAGTGTCCTGTTCTTCTTTGTCGCTCAAAATCAGTGTGGCAACTCTACTGTGCTTAGAGAGAATTACTTGATGTTTGGCATTCTCTGGCATGGCCGACTTGTTGAGTCTTCTGCCAACTCTCAAAGTGCCATCTTGAAGAATCGGATCTAGTTTGAACAACTGACTGTTGCGACTGACTTGTTTGCTTTTCTTCTCCAAACTGCTGTCTTTGGCTAAACTGAATTATTTCTGATTCTGCAGTGACTAGATTGTCCAAGGTAAGTGGTTTCTTTTCTGTCGTTCTGTATTTCTCCATATGCAGTTCTAAATTTGACCTTTCAGCAGGAGTTTAGCGGGCAAGATGACCGGTGCCAGGAAGCCAAGGGGGTCATAAATGGAGTTGATGACAGATAAAATGCCTCTTCTGGTCATCGGTATCTGTTTCTGTATCCCACTGTATGCCGAGAGTCCTCTCGACTGGTAGAGCGTCATGGCTTTGATCCAGATCTTTCACTTCACTAGCTCTGTGTACTTTGGAGATGGACATTAACACCTTCCTGCTATGGCTCATCTATTTTGTTAAAGTGAAACCTCCATTGGCACACAAGGTGCGAAGATTACTAGCCACGGTCACTACATCGTCCTCTGTAGCTACGCTCTTCAAGCAGTCATCTACATAAAAGTTGCGCAGGACTGTTAGCTTCTGGGGGTGCAGTGGCTTTGTGGTCCTCAATGGTTCTTCACATTGAGGAGCCTTGAATGGCAAGCCAATGCTGTAATGTCCGTTCTCAAAAATGTTGGTTTTCTGCACAGACGGCATGAACTGTTTATCTTCTTGAGACAGCTCTTCTTTGTTGTCATAGTTGTGCTCTGGAAAATCAGTGTTGTGACCAGTAGCTTATCAATGTCCATCATGGAGATCCTGTTCACTGATCAGTTCCTTCCTTATGGGCCCATTCACAACCCAGCCAATGGAAGTCACAATACTTAATTTCTGTGAGCAACATCACCCTTCTCAGGTGAAACAGAACCTTCTTCTTTTACTACGTGTCTGGATGCTTTAATGCACATGCCTCATTTTGTAGGGTAGGTTGGTAGGGTTGTCCATCTCTTCTATGTTCTCCATAGTGTTGCAACATCCAACCAAAAACATTGTGTAAGCCCTTAATGCTTTCCCGTCATCTGACCTAATTTGCGGCCATTTGTGGGCTTTATCAATGTTTAGCTTTGATTCTGGCTACTTTTACACTCCACCGTTGTTTTGCCTTAACTTCTTCCAGTTCACACTGTTTCTCTAAGGCGGTCTCTTCTAACTCAAGTTGCTTTATTTCTGCTTCTTCAAACTCAAGCTGCTGCTTTTTTTCTGTAGTGCTGCAGCACGTTCAAGCAGGGCTGCATGTTCTGCCACTTGTCTAACACATGTTGATGAAACTTGTGATATTGCCAATGTGCAACTTATTTGAGATCCACATGAGCCGGCGTGTCCAATGACGTTGACACCAACCTGTGAAACACTGTTGTTTGATTTAACAGTATTTTGCACGTCAGCTACCACATCATACTCTTTTTGCAGTGCATTCACTTGTAGCAGTGCGGATTCATGCACAGCTGCAATCCAACTTTTAGTTGTTTTCATAAAATCTTTGATGGGTGCCATTTTGGTTTGAACCAGTTCTCTTGATCATATATTTTTTCATCTTCAGACAAAAGACTTGCAACTTCATTGTTGAAATGACAAAACTCATTTAGAGAAAGTGCTAAATCATTTTCCATCACATCTGTCACACTTTGTACATTTTGAGCATCACTCATCATTGTCTCTACTTAATTTATTTTACTTGTCAGAGCTCCTAATTTTCGTCAATGCAATGTACTTTTGCAATTTCTCTTCTAATGCTTTCTCTGTTTCTCTGTCTCCATGCATCTATATTCCTTTTCATTAGCCATCCTATAAATGACAGAGAAACTGCTTAAGTTGCATGCAAAGTTTAAAAGCACTTTGCTTCAAAGTCACTTTTCTTAATAAAACGAGTGCAAAACAACTTCTCAAGTAATGCCGAAACTCCGTATTGTTTGAATCAAAGCTTGCAATATGTGCTCACACAGAGAAATCCACAGGTTGCGTTATGCACACTGCACATGGAGCAATTCCAGTCCACTTTTATGTCGATTCGAACTCACTGATTATCTTCATAAATCCGCCTTACATCTTACATCTCATCATAATGCACATAGATAATAGGAAGATTTTTCTGTACCTTGTCTTGGAGAATACTTAAAAGGATTACCCGTTTTGGTGTCAGCTTCTTTGGGTATGCTCTTGTTCCTTTTTCCCGAGCAGTTAACCACTTTCTCCACATTGCCCAGCTATATTCCAGCATAGCTCTGTTTAGCAAGTTTTTTGACAAAATGTAGTGGCACTTCTTCACTGTAAGTGTACCACTTGTTGAAGTAAGTCTCACACAGTATTCGTAACGTGAGAAATGAGACAAGATAACTTTCTTTTAAATGTTTAATTAGAAAACACAAAATTATAATATCAAACGCATGGTCAAAAAACAGTGTTGCTTCCAACAGTCTCTGACTCCAAACTAACTGATGTTATGTCCAACCCTAGTTAATACTACACAGTGACATCATATTCATAGTCGGATACATTACTAAATAATGCATTTTAGGCTAATCTCAACCATATAAATAATATAAATAAAATAATTGTTTTTAACTAAATTATCATTATTAATCAAATAGTTCCTCTTTGGCTCCTTCAAAGCATACTCCCTGATGCCGGGGTTCAAACAACAGAATAATATTCAACAGTGTGACAAACAGACAGACTAGTCAGACACACTTGTTAATGTATTAACTGATGTAACACAGATGTAACGCTGAAGTAACACAGTGGCTTAACATGGCTGTGAATGGTTTCACCTTCAACATGACGACAATAACGCCATGATACACACTACAGTAACCAGACTACCAAACCAGACTACTAGAACCAGACTTCCAAACCAGACTACTAGAACCAGACTTCCAAACCAGACTACCAAACCAGACTACCAAACCAGACTACTAGAACCAGACTTCCAAACCAGACTACCAAACCAGACTACTAGAACCAGACTTCCAAACCAGACTACTAGAACCAGACCAGTGAACCAGACTACTAGAACCAGACCAGTGAACCAGACTACTAGAACCCTACTTCCAAACCAGACTACCAAACCAGACTACTAGAACCAGACTTCCAAACCAGACTTCCAAACCAGACTACCAAACCAGAATACTAGAACCAGAATACTAGAACTAGAATGCTAGAACCAGAAATATTGAAATATTCAACAACCACTAACAACCATTTCAAACAGTATTATACTCAGACTACTATATTAATATACTGTCATCGAGTCATTTATTATGTTATGTGTTATGTGTATGTTATACATATCACTACTGTAATAACATCCCTCAAAGCAAGCATACTCCCTGATGCTGGGGTTCAAAAACCGAATAATATTCAACAGTGTGACAAACAAATAGACATAGTCAGACAAACTCAGACACACTTATTTCATGATGCACATCAAAATAAAAGCTCTGATGTAATACAGATGTAACACTGAAGTAACAAAGAGGCCCTGCAGCTTAACATGGCTGGGAACGGTTTCTCCTTCAACATGACGACAATAACTTCATGATACACACTACAGTAACCACACTACCAAACCAGACTACTAGAACCAGACTTCCAAACCAGACTACTAGAACCAGACTTCCAAACCAGACTACTAGAACCAGACTTCCAAACCAGACTACTAGAACCAGACTTCCAAACCAGACTACTAGAACCAGACTACCAAACCAGACTACTAGAACCAGACTTCCAAACCAGACTACTAGAACCAGACTACCAAACCAGACTACTAGAACCAGACTACCAAACCAGACTACTAGAACCAGACTTCCAAACCAGACTACTAGAACCAGACTACTAGAACCAGACTGCCAAACCAGACTACTAGAACCAGACTACTAGAACCAGACTACTAGAATCAGACTACCAAACCAGACTACTAGAACCAGACTGCCAAACCAGACTACTAGAACCAGACTACTAGAACCAGACTACTAGAACCAGACTACCAAACCAGACTACTAGAACCAGACTGCCAAACCAGACTACTAGAACCAGACTTCCAAACCAGACTACTAGAACCAGACTACCAAACCAGACTACTAGAACCAGACTGCCAAACCAGACTACTAGAACCAGACTTCCAAACCAGCCTACTAGAACCAGACTACTAGAACCAGACTAGAACCAGAATACTAGAACCAGACTACTAGAACCAGAATACTAGAACCAAACTACTAGAACCAGAATACCAAACCAGACTAATAGAACCAGACTACCAAACCAGACTACTAGAACCAGACTTCCAAACCAGACTACTAGAACCAGAATACTAGAACCAGACTAAAACCAGAATACTAGAACCAGATTACTAGAACCAGAGAACTAGAACCAGACTACCAAACCAGAATACTAGAACCAGACTACTAGAACCGAACCAGACTACCAAACCAGACTTCCAAACCAGACTACTAGAACCAGACTAGAACCAGACCACTAAAATCTGAATACTACTACTAAAGTGACAGCCTGAATTAAATTATCCCAACTTTAGTGTAAAGAGAGAGAGAGAGAGAGAGAGAGAGAGAGAGAGAGAGAGAGAGAGAGAGAGAGAGACAGAGACAGAGACAGAGACAGAGAGAAAGAGAAAGAGAGATGTACACTGGAGTAAGAGAAACAGAGAGCGAGAGAGCAAGAAGAGAGAGATGTACATATGAGAGAAACAGAGAGAGCAAGAGAGTAAGAGAAGGATATATATAGAGAGAGATATACAGAGAGAGGACAAGGTGGTGTGTGTGTGTGTGTGTGTGTGTGTGTCTGTGTATACAGATCCAGGTGTGTGTGTGTGTGTGTGTGTGTGTGTGTGTGTGTGTGTGTGTGTGTGTGTGTGTGTGTGTGTGTGTGTGTGTGTGTGTGTATCCCTTGTCTGTCACCTGCCTCTGTGCTCCGGTGGCCCAGTCCCTAATGATGGTGCTCTAACTAGCGTCCGTGCTAGCTAACTAGCCTGAGAGAGGAGCTAGCCCCGGGGCTACAGCCACCACATCCCCCCCATCAAGGACTCCTTCATCCAGTACCTCCACACACACACCCACAAACACTATCTCTCTCTCTCTCTCTCTCTCTCTCTCTCTCTCTCTCCCACACACACCCAGGACCAATGACAAATAATTCATATTGTGGGCTGCCTGGAAGTTAGCCTGGCAACCTCATTAAGCAGAGCATTGTAGCAGCGTCCCGTTTGTCAGAGTCACTGGCCTGCTAGCAGAGAGGCGGTTTGAAGTGACATCTCAGAGAGCGTTCCACCTTTACAACCCTCAAGGTGATGGGACTGACGCACACACACACACACACAAATAACACATAGCCTACACGATGCAAACGAAATAACGTCACATGAAACCAGGTCATGCCTTTCAGGAGGTAGTACAGATATATAGTATTGTGCAGGTGAATGAGTATAGTGATATGAGTACTGTAGTAATTCTGCCTCCACTTTTAACAGGAGTAGGAGGAGAACGCTGCAGTTCTCACCATCAGCCTACCTGACTGAGTGCAGTTCATTGCTGTGCAGTTCATTGCTGTTCATGTAAAAAAAAAATGAGACAGACAAACCGATAGCATTCTGGTTTATTTAACGTCCGCTTGCATGTGAATAAAGACGCCGGCTTCAGCATTAAAAAAAAAAAAAGATTCCACACAAATTCTAAATAATGGAGAACAAATTAAACCTACCTTGTAGCTGTGTCCTCAACCCCACCCACCCCCTGCATAGACACACACACACACAGGGTTTATTTGGGCTAATGAAGACACCATGGCTCCATATTGAGTTTGATCTGCCACTTACGGCACCATTGATTTTTGCGGTTAGCCTTGCGGTCTGTTGCTTCTCTTCTGACGTGCTGCACAAAATTAATCTCTTTGATTCCATCTGCAAAATGTACAACAGGCGAGGGGTGGTGTGGGGGGGGCGGGGGATGTAAGCCGGTTGGGGTGTGTGTGGGGGGGTAATAAAGGATAAATGGAAGTGACTGTAGGTGGATGAAGGACAATAAGGGGGTGGGGGTACCCTCTCCTTTAATCCTAGCCTTTCTAGTAAGAGAATCTAGATTACATTTATTACACCTACACAAAATTAAATACCTGGATATAATTTAATTGATACATATTGTATGATGAGTGACAGAATTCACAAGGACTACACTAATGATACATACTGTTATTCTATTTCTATAAGGGGGTGAAGCCTCAGGAATCATTTTAATTCATTACATCTAAATTAAAGGCGGTTGGCGACCCCATGGGAGGCTTCCCTGTGCCCTGGAGGGCGCAGGTTGGAAACCCTGGCTCTAGAGCTCTCCATGTCTCCATGCAGGAGACAGCCGTGGGACGAAGAGGGGGAGTGAGGGACTTTGTTAGTATTCATATGCGTGTACGTAAGATTGTGTGATTGTATAACATGTGGATGTATCTATGTGTATTATCTCTACGTATGTGTGTGTGTGTGTGTGTGTGTATCTATGTGTATGTATGTATGTATATATATATATATATATATATATATATATATATATATATATATATATATATATATATATGTGTGTGTGTGCATCTTTGTATATATGTGTGTGTATAAATATATCTATGTGTGTATTTCTATGTGTGTGTGGGTGGTAATGATCTTCCTGCAGCAGGAACCTGGCGGCGAGGCCGGGGGCGTGAGGCTGTGTGTTTCCTGTCCTCAGGGCGGCGAGCAGAAAGACACACATGGCTGTCTCTCTTCCCCGCATCGCCACGGCGACACCAAGAGAGGGAGACAACGAAAACTTTTTGAGAGGTTTTTATTTTATACGTTGTTTCTTCTTAAAAGGTGGGGAGAGGAGGGACGTCGTAAGACGACTGAAAGACTTTGTCGTTCTGCACTTTGATCTCCACACGATCGGCAAAGGTGGAGTTGAGCCTCACCGCGAATTATCCAAGGGAAGAGAGGAGTTGGTATAGATGAGGAGAGAAGAGAGGTGACTTAAAGGGACCTTCCTTCAACATTTTAATGGTCTCCATGGTGTCTAACAAAAGCCTACAAATGAAGAAACTGCTTATAAATGCGTTATGTGGGTCAAAATGTGGCTATTTTTGTTGGGATATCTCGGAATGTCCTGGCAAATGGCTTTTTCCCGGGACATCCGGGTTTTCAAAAAAACTACAAGCACTTTCTGAGTGCCCTGAGCCCTCCCCTCCCGGCAAAATCACCCTGGCCAATCAGCTTGGAGTTTGGCTCCATGAGATTCAGTTGCCTTGTTGTTGTTAGCCTGAAGAGCTACATGAGATTTTACAATGGCTGCTAGCAATGAATACCAAACTACAGATCAAATGAGGACCAACTTCAGCCAAGTCTTGCTGAGTGGAGCGAGTGACGGATATTTATTTGAGCCAGAATACACCGAAGAGGAAATCTTACAGCGGAGAAGGCAGCAGGCAAATGTGCAACAGTGTGTTCAAAATCCTGCCGCTTAGCGTCTCTCATTCAAGTAATAAAGTATCGCTGCATGGGCAAATAGTTTTACGGTTATGTTTATAAATGCAGTATTTCCATTACTAAACCACTATGTTTAGAGTTTACTCATGCACTTTCAGCATCTCATTCAATGCATAAAGTAGCAATGCTTGTATGCATGCAGCACAGAAGTTTGCAAATGGTTTATGGCGATGTTTCTTTATGCAGTATTGCCGTTACTAAACTATCATTTTCAGAGTTTACTCACCTAGTATTAGCAAAACCGAACCACAGCAGGTTCACAAAGATTACAGTCTGGCATAAATACCTTGAAGACGAGGATTACAATGTCTGCTGCAGCTACAGAAGACGGTACAGACCAGTCCATGATACGATACAACGCTGATCTGGACCTGGCACAATCTCAACTGTTACAGAACATGGATATATTACAATAACATGGACAGGATTGAAGAAGGTCAGCAAATCTTCGCCATGTTGTTGTTTCTTTTCACTGGAGACTTTCTTTATGATACGTGTGGTGATATGGCAGGCAACTCACTATGAAAAATACAATTGTTTATTGACACAAAGCTTGTAGTTTTTTAATCATTACTTTATTTATTTTTTAAATGCAAATAAGGACATGCATATACTGTTATGTCATATGTTGGGCTCCATTACATCTACTATTTTACAACATTCAATAGATGTGAAATGTGATGGCAGCTGCTTTAGCAACTCGATATCCTGCAAAACCAAGCACAGAAAAAATAGATGACATGATGTTATCCACATCGTCCACAGGTTGAGAAATACAAAATATGAAACTCTAAACAAAAGTAGCCGAGCTTATATCTGCCTCTCTACCGGATGCAAACAAGTTCCTGTAACGTCCGGCTCTACTCACGCTTGCTGCGCAATGCACCATGGGCATTGTAGTAAATTGACAATATTATACAACTCACGTCTGTAGTTTATTCTGAGTGTTTTCTGGTAGATTTCGACAGCTTGGGACACCATGATGATACTATGATGACACCATGATGACACTATGATGACACTATGAGTTCATCAAAACATGCCTGTGCTGGGGAACGTCCCTTTAAAGAACACATGAGGGACAAGTGTTTCTTAGCACTTCTATTACAGACCGCAGGGATGAGCTTTCCTCAATCAAACCCTCATACCCATCTCTCTCCTCTGTCTCTCCTCCCTCTATCTCTCTCCCTCCTCTCCTCCTTCCTTTGTCTCTCCTCCCTTTCTGTCTCTCCCTCTTCTCCTCCCTCCTCTCTCTCATCCCGCTATTTCACCCCCCCCCCCCCCCCCCCCCTCTCTCTCTCCTCATATCCCTCTCCCTCCTCCGTTTCTCCCTGCTCTCCTCTGTCTCTCCCTCTTCTCTCTCTCCTCTGCCACCCTCATGTCTCTCCTCCCTCCTCCGTCTCCTCCTCTCTCCTCCCCCCTCCCTCTCACCTCTCTCCAGCCAGGCTGTGTCCTTGGACAAACCACCCCAGCTATAGGACCTGATTATTGGGGAAGAGAGGAACCAGAGAGTCCTTCCAGCTCCCCTTCTGTTTCTCAGACGACCTTGGTGGGGGGGGGGCAACCTTGACCCTTGTGTGTGGAATGGGAGGAGCCACCGTCGTGGTGATGTCATGGCTGGACATCTGTTTGGCGTTAGTGTCAGCTTGATGAATACGTCCCAGAGGCAGCAACTGGAAAGTCTAAACAATGGGAAAGTCTCAACTCACTTTGTTTTTTTAAAAGACAATATATAAAATTGACTTTTTTTTTACCTTGTTGGATCATTTTGTCATATTTTACAACTCCCCCAAACTAAAAAGTTTTGTTTAATTTATTTTGCAACTTATTTGAGGCCTAAGCTAATTCAAGAGCATGATACTCCAATCAAACCCTGAACGATCAAATCGCATCCTTCCTACGGTTTGTTCCGTCATAGACTCCCTAGTTTGACTTGTACAAAGGGCTGCAAGTCAAGTATGCAAACACACACATTATCCACACACACACATTATCCACACACACAGGAGGGTCTTCTGTGATCCCCTTCAGTGAGACCGGTTCCGCTGACACCAGAGGAGGGAAGTTTGACGTCTGAGGCTCCGGCTTCACTCCGCAACACACCGCGACACGGGATCATTATAACTCACAATCATCAACTCCTTGCATAAACACGGCAGTGGGCTGCAAACAGAGAGAAAGGGGAAAAAAGTTTCTTTCATATTTTCTTAAAATAAACTCTCACTTCTCGTTTCGTTTGTTTCCGAGCGATCCTGAATATTTGCTTAATTAATATCAGCCAGGATTTTAAGAGATCTGGAAGAAGTGTCAATCACGATACTTAACGAGGTTATCCTCGAAATAACGGCGCCCGCGCGCTGCTTTTAACGCCAGTGTACGTAAAGCCTTTCATGAACGGAAAATTAGAAAGCGGAAGATACACAGCAGCATGTCTGGGAATAGCGGGTGAAAATCACTTTATAATTTCGCTCCCCCCCCCCCTTTTTTTACTTCCTCGACGTGAGGCAACTTCTACCATGCTCTGAAGAGGAGGGGGGGGGGGGGGGGGGGACAGTGAAAAGAAAGAAAAGTAGGACGGTAGGAAAGTGTGGATGCCGTGAATTAGCCGAAGAGAGAGAGAAACCATTTTAAAGGAGATTAGCGCTGAGCTGTGGGGGAGGAGGGGGGGGGGAGGGGGGGGGGGCATGAGACACTGCGGACGCCCGCACACATCTAATCTGATCTCAGATAAAACGCCCCGATGCTCCAATTAACACACCCTCCTCGTTAGGGTACACACACATACACACACACCTGCTTGGTATTTTATGAAAAACACTTCATACACACTTCACTAAACCAAACCAGAATCACCAGATTGATGTTTGCTTTATTCTAACCAATTCAACAGCTTTATGTGTGTGTGTGTGTGTGTGTGTGTGTGTGTGGGGGGGGGGGGGGGGGCACCGTCTCCCAGGCCCAGCGCCTGCTAACCCGTCCCCATTGTTCGGCTCAAGAGGTTTGTTGAAAATTAATTTGAGGCTGTTCAGGAGTCAATAATACCATCCCCCCGAGACATACTTTAACCACACACACACACACACACAACGCACACTTCTCACCACAGAGCCGTGGCTAAGTATTATTGACCACTTGCTGAGCTTAATGTAGCTCCAATCTGCCCTCCAGGCTATTCACCGTCTCCTCCATCTCCCGCTCTACGAGCTGCGGCAGACATGTTGCTACGCCATGTCTAACACCCCGTCGCTACGGTGACAGGCAGTGCACTGGACTGGACTCCCATTATAACCACTACTGCTAGGGAAGCTGTGTTTTTAACCGTCTCAAAATCACATGGTATAGCTTGATAATGAAGGATGAAGCCAGAGAGAATTGGACAGTAAAAAGAAAATGCGAGAAAAAAAAAGTGTCTTGATGTGAGGCACACATTCCCTGACCGGAAAGTGGGTTGAAGAAGACAAGGAATGACATGTAACATAGGGCCGCAGGTGGGAATCTAATCCGGGTCGGCGTAGCTTTAGCCTCGCCTTAGCCCTGCTTTAGCCTCGCCTTAGCCCTGCTTTAGCCTGGCCATAGCACCGTGTCAACCTAGCCTTAGCCCTGCTTTAGCCTCGCCTTAGCCCTGCTTTAGCCTGGCCATAGCACCGCGTCAACCTAGCCTTAGCTCTGCTTTAGCCTAGCTGTAGCCCAACTTTAGCCTTGCCTTAGCCCAGTCCAGAGAGCATGGTACCCAGCTCTCTGTGCTGATGTCAGGTCTCCAGCCACACAACAGCCTGGACTGCTGCCTCCACTAGCCCACCAATCATTAGCTTCCCTGAGGGGGGCGAGCGTGTCTAATGTCATGTGACCCAGTCCGTCTGGCGTCCGAGCTGAGGCAACAGACGGTAACAGACGGCAACAGCTTGGCAATCACTTTTAAAAACTTAAAAAACTGGAATACAAAGTGTGTCAGGACATTCTTGGTTTGGCCAGGACCTTAACTGTTCCCTGAGTGGCTGTTTTCCCTCCGCACTCTTGTTCATTTTAATAGCATATTACACCATCTACTCACACATCTATACTACAAATATCACAGCTTGGAGGTGAACAGCCCATTAGCAATGCTGAAAAGTTGTAGCTGCGGCTTTTGGAGAGAAAAAACATTTCCTAAAGGCGATGTTCTGTCATTCATAATGTTGTGCTTAAAAATAAAAAGCTGAACAGGAAGGGTATTATGCTGTCTATTTGTAGTATTTACAGTACTGTTGTATTCTTTGTAAAGCACTTTGTAAACCTTGTTTTAATGTGTTTTTTTTTAATTATTATTATGTATTATTATATTATTATTATTGTATTATTAATTTGTATTATTAATTTGTATTATTATTATTATTATTATTAGAGTAACTGAAAAACATTTATTAAATGTCCTATACAAGCGTTAGTATTTATTTGAAGGAGTGATGCAATCGTTTTAACCAACCGCATAACCCTTAACCTGACCTAGCGAAGGACCTGAATATTAAGAAGCAGCCATCTCCATCTCCAGCTCAGGAGATCACAGTGTGGGGGGAGAAAGGCTTGGAAATGAGTCCGGGGCTGAAGAACGCTTCCAGTCATTTGAGTTGTGCGTCGGGCAGAGCAGCAAAATATATGTGTATGTGAGTGTGTGAGTGTGTGTGAGAGAGAGAGAGAGAGAGAGAGAGAGAGAGAGAGAGAGAGAGAGAGAGAGCAAAAGGGATAAAAAGCAGAGATAAGAAGATGGACAAAAGGGGAGAGAGAAAGAGGGTGGAGAGACATATGACAGAAAGAAAGAGGGAAAAAAAGGGAGAGAGTAGAAGAGAGAGGAATGGCAGAGACAGAGAAAAAGGGAAGGAAATTAATAAATATAGGTGGCAGAGGAAGAGGGAGAAAAGGGGAAAGAATGAGGGAGAGAGAGAAAGAGGTGAGAGAGAGAATAGAGAGCCCCCCCCCACCACCACCACCACCCCCTCTCTGCTCCACATCAAAGCCATGCCCAGCGGCCAGACCTTGTGATATTTATTTAGAGGGATGATTTGGGCCGGGCCAGGCTCTACCAGGCTTTGATTCGCTGCTAGCTTCTTAGCCGGCAGTCCTCCGAGAGCTGGGGGTCACGGGGTCAACCCAGACCGACCCCTGTCCCCACAGGACATAATACGTCTCCCTGACTCTATACAGAATAATATAGCACCTTGCATATACAGGTAGATTCCATGGTATATATATATATATATATATATATAGAGAGAGAGAGAGAGAGAGAGAGAGAGAGAGAGAGAGAGAGAGAGAGAGAGAGAGAGAGAGAGTACACACAGTAATACAGCACATTATGCACATGCACACTTTAAGTCGGCCTTTGGGTGGTCAACCGTTCAGTTAGAGCCCCATTTTGACAGACAACATTTGAAAGTGTCTATTTTCCGTCTGGGTAAAATAAAGTACCTTTTCGTGTCTTATTATGAACCTCAAATGCCTGTCCTAAACTATCCTCCCATTTGAATGTATCACAATATTGACCAATCAAATAAAGTCTGCTCTTGTTATCCAATCATAACAGTTCACTGGTTGTACAGTGGTCTCATCTGCTCTGGTCCCAAGTCACTCCCATTTCTGAAGTCAGCCAATGGAAAAAAAAAAAGTGTTTTCCCCCGGTGGTAAACGGTGTCGCATATCGCTTATTTAGATATAAAACAGTCATGCATATACTGATAAAATGGCAGTTTTCTGGCAGTCACTAACACTGACTAAGTGAGGCCCCTGTCAATGAGGCCCCTGTCCCCAGGGCCCCGTCGAGGGCCCGTTCTGCACCTCCTAATTCCAGCCACAGGGGACGGTGAGCCCATCTCCTGTGGCTGACAGATCTCCAACATAATGCATTGTCAAATAACTCTTAATACGGCCGCTGTGACACCACCCACGCATCTGCAATATTCAGATGGGCTGTGGCTCATAAAGCAGCCCTGCTGACCCATCAATCAAGTCACACACACACACACAACATACGCACACACACACACACACACACACACAGACACGCACACACACACTTCTCCTGTCAGCCGATTTGAATATGCTGCAGCGCTTGGATGGCTTCCATGAAGCAGACCCTTAGGGGGGAAGAGGAGCAGGAGGAGGTGGTGGTGGTCCAAGGTTGTGGTTGAGGAGGAGGATGAGGAAGAGAGAGCATGGAGGAGGAGCAGGAGAATGAGGAGTTCCAGGGTTGTGGTAATGGAACATGAAGGAGGAGCAGGAGGAAGAGGAGGGAGCGTAGAGGAGGAGGAGCTCCAGCATTGTGGTTGAGGAACATGGAGAGCAGGAGGAGGAGGAGGAGGTGGTAGAGGAACACGGGTCTGAAGCACACAGGGTTAGCCTAGTCCTAACTAGACCTTGGTACTCATTTCATTCATACTAAAGGTCTAGCAGTGCTGTAGAGACAAACGATGTCTCACTTGAAGGCGGGTGCTGTTGAAGTTTAAAACCTATTGGCTCTGCCCAGTGCCACTCTGGATCTGCCTTAACCAATCGCTAACGTTTGGTCGTGACGTATTTCATGCGCCAGAAACCACGTTGCGCGCAGTATACAAACGGCAGATGCAGTGAGCATTAGCATTAGCCTGGTTCCGCCCGCCTCCGTACTTACGCTCAATAACTGAAATTCGCGCACGACCTCTACGTCACTGTTCTCAGGCCACGCCTCCTGTTCGCTGATTGGAAGGCACATTTGGGGGAAAAGAAATCGTTCTAACATACAGCACCGCCAGACCTTAGTACTGAAGTGAAATGAAAATTGAGCGGAAGTACGTAGGCGGGCGGAGCCAGGCTAACACAGGGTGGCAGGAGAGCAGGACTGGGCTGTGTGGTGAGGTTAGGAAGTAATGATGTTGATTCATCATGACAGTCTAAACTAATTATGATGAGAATATATCAACATCAAAATATGAGGAGTAAACAGCGACGGGAAACAGCGACGGGAATACAATCCAATACTACTACAATACCTTTAGTGAGTCCATGCATTAGGGATCGGATTGAAGTCATTTCCACATTTGAGTACGCATAAAAAATGACGTAATATAAGAACGGAACGGAACATGTTAACGTAACAATATGGTGAGAAACTGAAGATTTGATGACTGCAAGACGGTGATTGTGATTCTGATATGTGGCGTGTGTGTGTGTGTGTGTGTGAGTGTGTTATTAGGTGTGTAACTCAGGAAGTGTGTAATTGATCGCTGCTAAACGGCGATCCATCCAGGAGCTAAACGTCAGGATAAACAAACCGCCGGGGGGACAGGATTCTGTCAGACTGCCGGATGTCCTGATGAAGATGGATGGAGTGAGGAGGAGGAGGAGGAGGAGGAGGAGGAGGAGGAGGAGGAGGAGGAGGAGGAGGAGGAGGAGGAGGGGGGTGATGAGGCAGCAGAGCATCAACCCTCACCTCCTCATTGCACGTCTTCCTCCTCATGCGATACATTCAGAAGGTGAGAGCTGTGCAGGAAACACAAACCACCTCTAACGGCTGTTGATCAAGCGTAAGCAAAAACCAGCAGAGGATGGGGGGGGTGTGCTTGGCATATATGATCAGCACGTCGGTCCAAATGATGTCATCCATCAGAACGGACACTGCAATTTGCCATCCATTTCCTCATCAATCACACAAGGGGAGGGTGTGTGTGTATGGTTTAAGCGTGTGTGTGTGTGTGTTTTACATCCACAAATGTAGTGTTTGTTTTGTAATGGTAATATTGTGTGTGTGTGTGTGTGTGTGTGTGTGTGTGTGTGTGTGTGTGTGTGTGTGAGATTGTGTGTGAGATTGTGTGTGTGTGCATGCATGCGTGCGTGTGTACACAGAGGGACAGCAAACAGTCTATTGAGTTCACCACTCCACCTCCCGAAGAAAGACAACACTAAAACTATTATAACACTCACATATCAGATAGAACTGCTATAATAGTCATCTAAAACTATTCTGACTGAATAACTGAATACAGTTTTCTCCACAGCTAGATTCCCTGTTTTTTCATTTTTGCAAGGTGTCTATTATTACTCACAAAGCCCCGCTGCCCTTTCCCATAAAAAATACAGAGAAATGCTGACAATAATGACTTCCATAGGCCTTCCTGTGTGTTTGATTCTGCAGGGTTTCTACGAGCCAGTTAGATGTACGTCAGCTGGCAAAAAGTACTTAAAGGGGCTGTAGACAACTTTTCAACTTTTCCCACCCTAGCGTTTCCAAGTGGTATTAATTTTGCGCCGCTGTCGCAAAGACAAACTGATCTCTTTCCGTTTCCTCAGAGCCTAGCAACCACAAACAACACAAGACGCGCATTTGTTTGGAAATCTCCCTGAAAGATACTATCAACACTTTGGAAATAAGAAAGAAAGAAGCATGTTCACTGAGGAGGGAAAGTGAAATTGGTATCATTTTATTTGGGAACAGGCAAAAGCTATTGTAATGATGTGCATTGCATAGTAATACCATAGTTTGAGTATTGCTTCGCACAAACAAGTATCGGCAGCAGGGGTTGGCGTCAGGGTGGAGGGGGAGTAGAAGAAAACATTAGGAGGAAAACTGTGAGTTTATTCATTCATATATTATATAATGGAGACATGAAAGCAGATACAAATTATTTAGTATGTGTTGAGAAAAGTGAACTGGGTTGGCAGCCTGACTGGATCACCTGGTGAGTCGCGACATGAGGATTATTCAGATAGTTTACTCAATGCAACTAAAACGTAGCATATGCAGATATAAGTAGTGTCATCAGATTAGCTTTACTTCGGTTGTTCCAACGTCTGCCATTTCCACTACTGGGGATAGCTACCGATAGCTACCGGGTAAACAAAAGCACCTCCTCCTGGGGTTAGTTCTTTTCTTTGTGCCGTAAAGTGAGCCTTCATGTTTCTCGGGAGATCGTACGCGAGGCTTATAGGGAAGTTAAGGGAACCGATTTAAACGCCGATGGTGTCATTATTCTGTAGCCATTACACTGTGCAATCAACATTTACTTCATATTGATATGTTAAAGCAAAACAAGTTGTCTATAAGACCTTTAAATTAATCATCTTAAAAAAGTGCCTAAAATTGACAAATCCACATTTGTGACGCTAACACCTGGTTAGCCAAGAAACCTGCAAAATAACAATTTGTGTCTAGGGCTTTTATAAATACTCAAAGCCACACAACTAATAAATACATTAGACACAAGAGTCCGCAGGAGCAGAGTCTACAGCGTCCGCAGTCACAGTTACATTGCAATGGTTTATGGTTTATGCTTCATCCGTGTTCATCTTATTTTGAAACAAACGTTCACGGTTGTTTGATTATTACAATTAAACTAAACTATACGCTATACACGGAAGTACCGCGACCGCGAGAAGGCAGCAATCCGCTCATCGAAAGCGGCGCTCCTGCACCCCCCAGTACCCAGCACTGGTCCCGGGAGGACGAGTCCTCCGTCCCCCAGTACCCAGACCTGGTCCCGGGAGGACGAGTCCTCCGTCCCCCAGTACCCAGACCTGGTCCCGGGAGGACGAGTCCGCCGTCCCCCGCTGCCCGTCCGAAAGAGCCCGCAAGGAGCTGCAGACTCCGTTACTGGTAGCTACCACCAGGATCCAGCTCCTCCAGGCTACAGCCCAGCTACCACCAGGCTTCACCCACCTCCAGGCCACAGCCTAGCTACGACAAGGCAGGGGACGCCTAGAGTGCCGGCGAGGACAACATGGCGAATGCCACCAGGCAGAAGGAGATTGACGACATCAAAAAATCTCTTGACTTTCAATCAGGGGAACTTGCTACCATCACCAAGGAGCTGAAAGTCCTCACTGCCCTGATGAAGGAAATACAGCAACTGAAACAAATGAACCTGGAGAAGGACAAGAAGATATTCGAATTGGAGAAGAGACTTGATGACTGTGAACAATACTCAAGAATGAACGACCTGATAGTGAGTGGCTTAAAAACCAAGCCACCATCCTATGCCAGGGCTGCAGCCCCAGATGGGGAGCCCACGGAGGGTGACATCGCCTCCATCGAGGAACAGGTTCTATCCTTCCTTGATAAACAAGGCATACAGGTCGACAAGCGTGACATAGAGGCATGCCATCCCTTAGGCAAAAGAACCGACAGCAACACCCCGGCCATAATAATCCGCCTTGTCAGCAGGAAGAAAAAGACAGAGATCCTCAAACAGGGGAGAAAGTTAAAGGGAACAAAAGTCTTCTTGAACGAGCACCTGACAAAAAGGAACGGATCGATTGCGTGGCAAGCCCGCTCATTGAGAAAACTGGAGAAGATCCAAGCAACGTGGACCGCCAACTGTAAGATCTACATCAAACTGAATGGATCATCTCCTGAAGAGGCTAAAACGTTGATCATCAGGGATCGCTCTGAACTGGACAGGTTTGCATGATGACTCAACTTCACACAAGGTATGAGATGACATGAACTCAAGGACCCATATCCACACATTCATTATGCCATATTCACGACCACTACATTCCCTATATGATTATATATACAGTTATTATTTGATATCTGTATTATATCATAAATTACATATTGTCATTATGAACCATCATACCATTGCATCATCTTATATCTCCATTATATATTATATATTATATCTTATATTATTCCTTATCACCCTGACCTTACCATTGCATTGTATTACATTATCTATTTATTTATCATTATTATCATCATTAGCATTTTCATTAATTTTGTTACTATTATTATTTCTTATATTGCTATTATTATTGTTATTATTATTATTATTATTATTATTATTATTATTATTATTATTATTATTATACTACATTATTGTTGCTGTCATTACTGCCACTACTATGGTCATTATTTTTGTTATTGTCATTACTACTACCTCTATGTTCATTATAATTATTACTGTATATGCAGTAGGCCTATTACAACCATACCTTACTATTATATTACTTATACAATTATGTATAATACCATCCAAACCAAATGATGAGTGGAATTGAAGAAACAGACATAGCAGATAATAATGGCGAGTTGAATTTTGAGACATTCCAATTCACTGAGTATGATCAATTAGATTATGAACAGCATATTGACCCAGATAATAACGTATATAATAATGTAAGTAATACATGCCACTATTATAATGAAAACCAACTTAGTATGAATATGGGAGCCAAGCACTGTATGTCTCTCATCCATTTCAATAGCAGAAGTCTATATGCACATTTTGGCAGTATAAAAAAATACCTCAGTAATTTCATAAAACCTTTCAGTATAATTGCAGTTTCAGAGACCTGGTTAACCCCTGAAAGAGGCTTGGACTTTAACCTAAAAGGGTATGATTTCAACTATATAAATCGAAAGAACCAATCAGCAGGTGGTGTGGCCTTGTATATTGATGAAACCCTAAAATACAATGTGGTCGAAAACATGTCATTCGCTGTAGAAGATGTGATTGAATGTATCACCATTGAGATCATCATGGAAAAAGAAAAAAACATTGTCATAAGCTGTATCTACAGATCACCTGGAACAAATGTGGAAAGGTTTATAAATTGCATGGAAAATCTATTCAACAAACACCGCCAGAAAAACATCTTTGTCTGTGGTGACTACAACCTGGATTTGTTGAATCCACATAAACTTAAAACTACAGATGATTTTGTAAATAGTATGTATAGTATGAATTTATTCCCATTAATATCCAAACCTAGTAGAATAACAAGAACCACCGCTACCTTAATTGATAATATTTTTACAAATAATATTGAAGGCAACATTGAGAGAGGACTATTACTAAATGATATATCGGATCACCTGCCTGTGTTCGCCTTGTTTGAATGGAAACATGAGGCTAAAGAGACAAAAAAAGCATTCCGATATAAACGCTTGATAACAGAAAACTCCATTGACGCCCTCAGAAGGGATCTCACGAGGCAGAATTGGAGCAATGTAATAAAAGACAACGATGTAAATAATGCATACAACATATTTCTAAATATTTTTGATAGCGTATATAATAAAAATTGCCCTATTAGGAAATGTAAAGATAAAAACATTCAAATAACAAACCCCTGGATGACAAACAGAATAAAAAATGCCTGCAAGAAAAAGAATAATCTATACAAACAATTTATAAAAAATAGGACGATAGACACCGAAAATAGATATAAACTGTATAAAAATAAGTTAATTAACATCATGAGAGCTAGTAAAAAGAATTATTATAACGATATCCTAGAAAAAAATAAGAACAATACAAAAGGACTATGGAATATATTAAATGGGATTATAAGAAAAGGCGCAGCTCAACCAAGCTTTCCAAAGCAATTCATCGACCAGGAAAAAACTATAGACAACATGCCAGACATTGTTCATGGTTTCAATGACTTTTTTGTTAGCATAGGGCCAACACTCGCAAACAAAATCACAACTCAACCCGACAATAGTGGACAACATCTAGACCTAGGCTATAGTAACCCAAGCTCACTATACTTGAGAGATGTGGAGGAGCAGGAAGTAATGACAATGGTAACAAAATGCAAAAATAAGGTATCGACCGATTGTAACGACATCAGCATGACACTGGTCAAAAAAATTATAGATAGCATAATCAAACCTTTCACCTATATTTGTAACTTATCAATAAACACTGGCACCTTTCCAAATGCAATGAAAATAGCAAAAGTAATTCCAATTTTTAAATCTGGTAATAAACAGCAATTCACAAACTACAGACCCATTTCCCTGCTACCACAACTCTCAAAAATATTAGAAAAGATATTCTTGGTTAGACTGGATGATTTCATTACAAAACATAACCTGTTGTCCGAAAATCAGTATGGCTTCCGACCCAACCGATCACCATCACTTGCACTAATTGACCTTACAGAAGATATAACAGATTACATACAAAAAAAAACAGTTCACTGTGGGAGTATTTATTGACCTTAAAAAAGCCTTCGACACTATAGACCACAACATATTAATAAACAAACTGGAGAGATACGGCATCAGGGGTGTTGCATCGAAATGGCTGGGGAGCTATATTGAAAACCGACAACAGTATGTACAAGTAGGAGAATTTAAATCTAGTCATCAATACATCAAGTGCGGGGTACCACAGGGATCAGTTTTGGGCCCCAAATTATTCATCCTTTATATAAATGATTTGTGTACAGTATCAAACCTTACAAAATGTGTACTTTTTGCAGATGACACAAATATATTTTGCACTGGGGAGGATATCCAGCAGCTTCTACAGTCCATGGCAACTGAACTATATAAATACAAACAGTGGTTTGATAAAAATAAACTATCCCTAAATCTATCAAAAACTAAATTCATGATTTTTGGCAATCGTGAAATCACCACAATCCCCAAGCTTAAGATCGACAACATCGAAATTGAGCGGGTTTATGAAAATAAATTTTTAGGTGTTGTCTTGGACCCCAAAATCTGTTGGAGACCTCACATAAGGCATGTGGGAGTCAAGATAGCGAAGAGCATTGCGGTCATCAACAGGGCGAAACACATCCTCGATACTAAATCACTCCATATCCTGTACTGCAACATGATCTTACCATACCTGTCTTACTGTGTAGAAGTATGGGGAAACACATATAAAACTGCATTCCATTCACTATCCATCCTACAAAAAAGGGCCGTAAGAATCATACACAACACCGGGTACCGTGATCACACAAACATTCTCTTCTGTAATTCCCACATCCTAAAGTTCCCTGATCTTATCAAATTCAAAACAGCCCAAGTCATGTACAGAGCAAAAAATAAAACACTCCCAACCAATATACAAAACAGATTTCCAGATAAAGACAATTACTATAAACTAAGAAACCCATCAGACTTTGTACAACCACTAGTCAGTACTACACTCAAGTTCATGTGTGTTTCGTCCTGTGGAGTGTCACTGTGGAATGGGCTAGCTGATGATATACAAAAAAGCCCCAACATCAACCTATTCAAAAGGAAACTAAAACAAATATTCTTTGATATTTATAAACTGGAAGATACCCTAGTAGAGTAAAATGTTTTATTATACACTGTATTGTATCCTTATCACTGTATAATTATGTACTATTATTCTATAACCATCATATATTATTGTATTAACCTAATAATAATAATAATAATACATAAATACATATAAGTAATGGACTATACCACTTAAAATAGTCACTACAGGGGGAAAAATGGTATTAGCATACTATTATGATGATAGTATATATTATGAAATGATTGTAATTATTATTGGTATTATATCATATTATATTATTGTTATATACTATCAATGTATAATTATTACTATTTAATCATAATGTCAATGAGACCTGCGCCGCCCGTTCCGCGGTGACACTCCAATGCTCTCTGCTGTCTTGACTCTCACATGAGAGAGTTATAACTGTGAGCGTGCTGTAACAACGAATGTATCAATTTAATGTAAATATAACATATAAATGATGTATATAACTAATGTATCAATTTAATGTAAATATAACATATAAATGATGTATATATTTACGGTAAAAAAAAATAAAAAAAAATTATTATACATATATTTTCTTCTCATTTGAATTGTGTTGCAAACACTGTACCTTATTCTTATTTATTTTCTTTTGCGAAACTGAAGCCAGGGGTAGGGCTTGATAAGCATTATGCTTCTCCCTGTCCCCTTTTCCAGTTCCTTGGACACTTCATGTACACAAATTGTCATTTTCAAATTTGTATCAATACACTTGTGTATATATGTATCTTTCTGTCCAAAAGAGCTGGAAATAAACTGAAACTGAAAACTGAAAAATGCCCTTTTTTTGGCTGGTGTTAATTGTATTTTAGTATTTCTTTATTTGTTATTCAAATTCTATCACATATAAAGAGGGAAATGTATAGTAGTATCCACGAATAAATACACCTATTCAATTTAAAAAGTACCCCCCCCTCCAAATGGTTTTGTCTCTAATCAAAGTGGCATATTCCGACATTGCGAACTGGTCATGAAGGCAGCGCATCCCCAGTTTGGTCACAATGAATGACATCACTCAGGTACAGAGGCGGCCTTAAGCATCTGGGGGCCGTTTCAAGAGCTAATGTGCGAGAAAAAAAAAAGGAATCAAGTTGGTTTGCATCAATAATGGTATATTTTCGGACTTCAACTTAAATGCATTATGTGCACTTTCAACATCAAACAGCTCAACATAGAAATAATCCAAACAATTCAAACAAACAATTACAAACCAAACAATTAAAAACTGAAACAATGACATTTTTGCGCACAAAAATCGTTGTTAGCACTAGGCCTATGTGTTATGTATCAGCCGACATCTTAAACAATTCCCTCAGCTTAAACAATTCCCTCAAATTAAATTAACAACAAAAGCAATGCCATATTTTGCTTGGGAATAAAAAGTGTCAAACTACTTGAGAGAGTGAGTCGCTCCCTCATTCTGAAACCTCTGCAAGTGAGACTTTGGCTTCGCTTGCCAAATAGGGTCCAGCAGAAACAGAGGAATCGGATTCTTCTGAGTACACTGACCATGACCTACAAATGGTTTCTCCATTTTTCATCTTCATAAAATATCTGTCCTGGGTAAAACAACGGTGTGATTTGCTCAGTGGAAAGTTAATGTCCTCTAACTGAACGGGACCTCTCCTAACAACATCGATCCGTTGGTCACTGGTAATATGCGTTGGCCAATGTGCCTGATCGGTCTCTGTGAACGCTAGTGGCTCCCTGCTGGTCGTGGCATCTTCTTCACCTGTCTCAGTTGTAGGGTTGTCATCGTGTGGTGCTTGTGCTTGTTCATCAAACAATAAAGTTTGGTCATCATTATCGCCATCTGTTAGAAGGTTCTCATTTCCTGATTAGCAGCATCTCCAGGTGTTTGGCCAGCATGCTGTGGCGGTGGTGCAGGTGCAGTCGTCAGCAGGCCTTTTACAGACGCTGGACCAAAGAAAGTGGTAGACTATTTAGACGTTTTGTTTTTTTGGCAAATATTTTCTGTTTTTCAGAACCACTAGGATAGGTGCGTTTCATTTTCCTCTCATTAAGGACCGTTGCTAGATGCTGTATTAGGTCAAGTCAAGTTCAAGTCAAGTTCAGCAGATGTTTTGTGGTGAACATATTGCAGCGCCCCGGAGGCTCCGCCTCCATACCTCCCAGCATGCTTTGAGAGACTGTTAACTCTAGCCTTTTTCTGTTATTTTTCTTGTTATTCATGCATTGTTGTAGGATTATTTAACGCTAAATAATTGTTTAAAAGAAATTCTTCTAATTATGTGTATTTGCTTTAGTTTGAGAATTTACTAGTTCGTATTAGTTGACACCGTTTAGTAATGTTCGTGGTGAAAGAAATGACCCGCCTACCGTTTTGCTATAAGCATTGAATTGCTAACTGGTTGTAACTTCAATGATAGCTGGCGGTTAGCTTTGTAATGGTGTCTTGTGTATTGTCTTTGATTGATGAAACTCTATATATATATATATATATATATATATATATATATATATATATATAGTCGTGGGTAAATTATTCAATGCATGTGTCAGTCGGGGCCCTTTGTGAGGGTGGGGCCTGTTTCTGTTAAAACGGGTGAAACATATTTAAGGCCGCCAGTGCTCAGGTGGGCACTGTTTTAATTCTGAAACCACGATTAAACAACACTTACTTACTTTTTATGTTAAGTTTTATATATCCCTTAAAAAACTATGAAGTAGGTCAGTAGGACTTGCCACCTTCACATTGTAATTGCATCATTACTAACCTTGGTAGCAAGTCTAATTATCATTAAAACAACGTTATCTCCGTCATACCGGAAAACGTACAAATATGCACTTTATAGCCAGTTTTCTAAAAACGTGATGTTTAAAACTGTATTATTGTTTGGCGATGTCGCAGTGTGTGTGTGCGTTTTTGAATATAAAACTGTGGTTTCTTTTCCTCTCAGTGTGATGTTTAAAAACATGTTACTAAAATCAAACTGTAGTTCAGTAGTTGTACACATGTCTTAGTTATAAAAAAATATGCAGTGTAACAAAATAATACAGAACATGAAAACAGAAGGAGGTTTTGAAACCCCAAATTCAGAGGCTTATGTATCCAGCATGCCAGAGTAGGACTGCTGATCTACAATCTGACCATTACTTACACTGACTGACTTGCATTACTACATTCAATCTGTGGTTTCTTCATGGATTAATGTGTTTCAGAGGAATTTGAACAGGTCCCATGTTATGAACATGTTTGATTATGGACGGCGGCGCTGCGGCGGTGTGGCAACAGGGGGGGGGAATAGTGCGTGTCGGTGAGGTGAGTGCAATTTCTTTGCTCTATTCACAGAAGAGGCGTTGACAGGCCGTTTCATTTACCACCCACACACACACACACACATACGCACGCATGCACGCACACACACAGACACACACACACACCTGTAAAAGTTAAACACTCCCAGCCTGAGCTCGCTCTCACTAAATAGGTCTTGAATTTGAATTTGAACAGATTAGGCCAGTGTGAACTTACGCATTTTCAAGTGCGTCCAATGTTTCTCTCCCTCTCTCAGACGGTCTGCGTAAAGCGACACCAAGGCTGTTCTTACGTGTCTGAAAGGCACACAGGCTCTGTGGTTTATTTATGCTGATAAATGGCTGCCACTCAGCAGGTATTTTAGGAGGAACTCTAATGGGTTGAGTCTTAGAGGATCAGCGTCGACGGACCAAAGCAACACGACCACTAAGGTTCACTGGAAGACTTTATTAATCGCAGACGGGACATTTGGGGGTCACACAGCAGGAAGTACGTTAAATGTTAAAGAGATAAAAAACGTCAAGAGAGAGAAAAATACAAGAAATAAATATAGGAAATAGAGCAGTATATGAGCAGTAGCAATTTGAATTAAGGCAAGAAGATTAAGTTAAATACCTCATCTAGTGTTCATCCTTGTGTTTACTAATAAACCCTAAGATTAATGGCATCCAATGTGGGGTTTGATACGTGCTTCACGGAGCCCAGACTATACCCAATGTTAAAATAACCAATATTTAATGCTAAAAATGAATCTATTAGAATAATATAGAGTACACCATAGTAGTTTATCTAATCACTCTATTGGTAGAGCCCTGTATATCTTATGTCTTTTCCGTCCTCTCACTCTATAGATCTCTCTATACATATCTATACATCTCTCTCTCATTACATATCTATATATATATATATATATATATATATATATATATATATATATATATATATATATATATATATATATATGATATAAAATATCTGTATATATGTATCCATACCTCTCTCTCTCTCTCTCTCTCTCTCTCTCTCTCTCTCTCTATATATATATATATATATATATATATATATCCCTCTTTGCCTCACTGGTCGAGTCTCCTCACATTGTTGTGTTAATGGAGTCTCTCTCTCCAGGGAGGACCTGTCCACACATTGACTGGAGTGACTGGATCCTGTCCAACTCAGTTCATTATTAACCCCCCCCCCCCCAGCCCCTCCTCGACCTTTTGCACCCCACCCACCATGAAGCAACATGTGCTTTTCATTGTGCAGACACATACACACACACACACACCCACACACACACCCACTACAGCCAGCGATCAGGGATTGATTTATAAGCCTAACAAATTGTCCCCCAGTGGTTTAGACACAAAGCGACATTAAGGCCAAGGGGTCGCAGTGTCCCTGCTGGACTCCTATTGGTGCTCGGTTTGGTGATGTCATGGTTTAAGAACAGGTCACACAGCACAAGAGATCATAGATGCTATAGCACTACATTCAAATGAGTGCTGATGCTTTTCCACACCTACAAACTAACGTTCATAGTTTTAATTTTATTATACTTGAATATAATAAACGCACAAACAAAAACACTAATAAAAGGGATACGGGCAGACACACACACACACACACACACATACTCAAGCATTTTGATGAGTTCTAACCAATTATTTCTTCATATATTCATGAAATGTTTACTAAACACTCAAACAACACAGAAATGGAAATTCTTTGGTTAATTTAGAAACTTTAAATGCATTAAAACAACAAAGATGGGGGTAGGAGGAATGTGAACTGCCAAACATCATCACGCCCACTCGGAAGAATTTAAATGCTTTCCCTCGCCTCAAACCCTAATCCTCATCAGGCAGCTTTCCATGGGCTTAATTGCATATTAATTGTGTAAAATAACTGTAGGCAGATGGTCTGTTTTAATAAGGCGTGTGTGTGTGTGTGTTAATACTGTGGTTGTTTGTTTGCTGAGACCTCGCTGTACCTCGACAGGGGTCAGCAGAGTCAACGCAGGGAAAAACACTTTCAGTACATAAAATAATGAACCAATAAATAAGTTAAATAAATGGAATAAAGCTTGTGTGCGTCAGCCTTTCAATGCACTTCACACACACACACACACACACACACACACACACACACTGAGATTTCGAGTGTGAGTTATCTCCCACCGGGTGTGTGAACATTTTCCCCATACCTTTCCACTTGACCCATTCCCCAAAAATAAAATGAGCACACCATTTTTTTGTTACTTTATTAATTACTTGGAGCAGACATTGTTCGAGGGATGGCTGTGGGTGCAGCTTGTTGGGACGGGGGCTGGGCTTTTCAGTTTTTGTTATTGTTGCAGATCGAACTCAAAAAGCAACTTTGATTATGATGCTTTTGGATATATTTATTTTGGATATGGTATTCATTTTACCATCACTGCATCACATTTCTACAGGTCACACTACAGGGTGAGAACAAATACACTGATCTAAGATGCATCGTGACTCTCTCTTGGAAGATTTTGTGTCGAAGCAAAAAACTCCGTAATCGAAAAATGTAAAACTCTGTACATTATGATCACCTATAACATTATGATGGCTGTATGTTCCTCACGTTCCTTACAGCTGTGAGGAACATACAGTTTCACCAATTGAATGGTGAAACATAACATCCATGACTTGTAGGGATGATAGATGAGTAGCACCGGTCACCAGGGGAAACACTGCCATGGTGACTCTCCCACCATGGGATAACGGCACCATTATCTGGATAATGGTGAATATGTTCACGTGAGTCCTCCTCCCTCCCGAGCGCAGCACACGTCTCATATCCTCGCTCTACTCCTGTGCTATGGGTTGTAAGTGGAGCTGCATGGCTCTGCTAGCAGGGTAACCACCAGTCAGACATCTCCTTGCTCCATTTTGAATGAACGCATGAAATAATACGCATGAAATAAACTTAAAGGAATTCCACTGATGGAGGCTCCCTTTGGGAGGTGTGAATAATCTGTGTAATTAGATGTGACTTATAAAAGGTGCCACCAATGACACGTTCTGCATCATTTTTCTGTCGCTGGTTGGCGGAAGGAAGACTATTTCGACTACAAGCTGTTTTTGCAAGAAGAAAAAAAACGCGGCAGTGCCATTTGCTGAGGCACTGCCGTTTTTGTGTCGAGGATGTAGGGCACTGCCTGCGAACAAGTTTTTGTGTATTGTGTACACATCAACATGTTTTTTGGATTTATTGAAGCTTGCAGTCAAAATCCTTTTTCCATCGCCAACCGACGATGTAGCAAAGTGATGCAAAACGTGTCACTGGTAGCACCTGTTATAAACTAATTTAATTATATGGATTATAAATGGAGCCTCAATGTGTTAAATCGGTGGAGTGAGGATCGGTGGATCTCGCCCCACACACTTAAATTATTTGTATGCCACAAGCCTTGCACAAGAACATGATTTATGTGATGCAAAAATCTATTGGATCAGTGCTGTAGTGTTGATGGTTAAAACTAAAGACACATTTGAGGAGTTGAACATTAAATACCTGAAATGACTAAATGGCTAGAAGTTATGAATACGTGCTGCAAATGTTCACCTCTCCCAACTACTATTAACAAAAGATAGTTTAGTTTAGTTTATTTAATTTATGAAAGGACAGTGTGCAAGTACATTAATCATTTAACAAATGAGAAGATGGTTGCACCAGATTTAGCAGAGCAGCTAATTTCCATCTGCAGTCCTCGTACATAAAAAACAGACAGTAAAAACAGACGATTAATTACAGTAAAATGAGACAGGACGGACAACAAGAAAGTGCACTATAGAACATATTATGGTCAAAACAATAATATACATTACGAATGTTCATAAAAGTGCATAGTGCGGTACAAATAGAAGATGCAGTCAAACAATCATATAAAGTGCATGTAGTTTTCAGTAATAGAAAATAAAAGATAATAAATACATTAAAACTCACAACGAGATGCACAAATTGCTCAGTATATGGGACATAGGTAGAGCCCTGTAGGGGATGAGACTACCCACAAGGGTAGCCCCATCCCCAGAGGTACCCACAGGTAACCTTAGCCCAGAGGTCTCAATCTCAGTGCTAGCATGACTGTTGTGCTGCCATGAATGTGGGGATGAGACTACCCGCAAGGGTAGTCTCATCCCCAGAGGTACCCACAGGTAACCTTGGCCCAGAAGTGTCAATTTCAGTGCTGGCATGACTGTTGGCTCAGAATCCAGTTTTTAACCTCACTGTTGAATCTGTGATAATCTGGGATGTGTTTCAGATATTCTGGAAGCCTGTTCCATTCGCTGGTGGCTTTATAAGAAAACGCTGATTGAGAGAAAGCAGTTTTACGTTGTGGGACGCTGCAGTCCCCCCTGGATACCGATCGTTGGGCTCTGTGAAGCACTTCTGAACGAGGCTGCACGAAGGTCTTCAGGGGGGGAGGTGCTGCGTTATGAATGATCTTATGAATTAGTCGAATGTCTGAAAACATGATTAGATTATCAAGACTTAGCATTTTATATTTAAATAGAAGATCACAGTGATGGTGCCGTCGAGGTTTCTTGTCAAGAACTTTCAGGGATTGATTGTAAAGTGATCTTACTGGATTCAGAGCCGTCCTACTGGCCTGAGACCAAGATGATATACAGTACAGGAGAAGAGACAGAATCATGGCGTGTAGATATGCTTTGGCAGCTACGGTTGACAGAGCATTGCGAATGAAACGGAAATTTGCAATATTATACCTGAGTGTGTTACACATCTTTTTAATGTGTTTTCTAAATGTTAGGGTGGAGTCCAGAATAACGCCTAGGTATTTAAATTCTTCAACATTATTTATCCTGTGACCATTTACAAAGATGTTTGGGTGTTCATTGAGTTTCCGTGCATTTGAAAAGTACATAGTCACTGTCTTTTCTGTGTTCAGCGTAAGGCATGAGTCACGGAGCCACTCCACTACCCTTTCCATGGCTGCTGTTAATTTATTTGCTACTGTATGGACATCTTTCCCATGTGTAAATATAACAGTGTCATCAGCATACATCAGTGTCTCCATGTCCATACATATAGAGGGGAGATCATTGATGTATAAGCTGAAGAGTAGAGGTCCTAGGACTGATTCTTGTGGCACACCCAAAGTGCAAGTTCTCAGAGGGGACATTTTATCTTTGATCCTTACACACTGGGTACGTCCACTTAGGTATGATTGAAGCCAGGATAGCACATTGGATGAGAGATTAAATTGAGTTAGTTTGGTCAGCAATACAGAGTGGTTTACAGTGTCAAAAGCCTTACGAAGATCCAGAAAGACTGCCCCAACAACCCCCCCTTTGTCAAGACTAGCCTTAATTGTCTCAAGGAAAAAGCAGCAAGCAGTTTCCGTGGAGTGATGCGCTCTAAAGCCATATTGCCTGGGATGTAACAGACCTTCATTATTGAGATGTGATGTTAATTGCTCAGCCACAACTTTCTCAATAACTTTAGATGTAACTGGGAGTATGCTAATAGGTCTGTAATTACAGGTTTCATGTCGATCACCAGATTTGAAGACAGGTGTTACAATGGCAGTCTTGAGAGAGGAGGGGATAATAAGTATGTTCATTTTAATTATAGATTATTACAAATATGTTCTGTTTTAAAAGTAGCAAGCGGTCACACAGTGAGAAAAAATGTATCATGTATAGAAAAATCAATAAAAACAATGGCTAATAGTTTTATCACGGCATGGAAGCCCTCTGAATTGGAGTCATGAGGTCCAGAGCCACACACACCTGACAGCTCAACACATCCTGACACACATCCCAAAACCTGACCATTTGTGACATCCCACATGGGAGTGTCCATGTGCCATGATCATCTCCAGCCTCCCAGTGGGTCTGTGCGGATCGTACCAAGTTGCTCTGTCCTCCATCCTCTGGACGGCATCCTCTGGACGGCACTTCCACATGGGATGTCCCAACATGATTGCTGTAATGCGTGCTGAAGGTTGGGAACATACTCTAATGGCTGGCTGGCCTTGCAGCTGGTGGAAACCTATAGGCCTGTCAGGTTGAACATCTGCTTCTGCTTTAATGACGTAGTTCCATGCAAGGCACTTCGCCTGGAAAGCACACACACATATACACGCACATATGCATGCTGACACACACACACACACACACACACACACACACACACATATGAGTGAGGAAGGATACGTATTGATCGTAGAGGATGTGATTAGTGATATTGGGAATACTTTGTCTGTGTGTCCCGTTGTCTTTAACGCCTTAATCCCTTTATTTTGAACGTATATTTAAAAACTAATGTTTTTCTATGTATTCACTCGAAATGAGATGAAAAACAATCCAGAGGGTTCAGAGCAGACATGTTCAACAACAGCAACAACACAACCATAAGAACAAAGAAATATACATTTCCATTTAACTACCACGTGATGACATCATGTGATGACATCAGACCCTGGCCCTACGGGCCACCTTATTGAGCTGTCAGCACAGGGGGTCAAAGGTTAAACACATCGTGTCAGCGTCAGGCTGGCGGGAGCGAGCCCCCCCTCAGGTCCTTAACCTGATGGAGCGAAGAAGACTGTGTGTGTGTGTGTGTGTGTGTGTGTGTGTGTGTGTGTGAGTAACCTCAGTGAGGGTACTGAGTGAGACAATTTAGAGATATCCTGTCAACAGCTAATAGTAGGAAGAGAGAGAGAGAGAGAGAGAGAGAGAGAGAGAGAGAGAGAGAGAGAGAGAGAGAGAGAGAGGGAGAGAGAGGGAGAGAGAGAGCAGGTATCTTCAGGTGTCAACCAGTTCAATTAAATACTTTTTATTACTTTTTTAATACCACTTAGGACAAAATTGAAACTGATTTCACGGCCCAATGCCATATGATAGTCCTCAACCTGGAAAGTATACACATTTACTTGTATTGTTATTTGTTTATTTGTCAATTAATCTCAGCAGTGCTGTTGTGTTGTGCTGTTGTGCATCTATTTAATACAACAAGTCCTCCAACTCATACGCTCACTGTTGTCGTTTGTTCATGCACTAGAATACGACCCACTGGAGCGTTTTTTTCAAAGAGCGCCCCCAGCGCCCCCTGTCCGTGACATGGGGATACAGATACTTTTCGCCGATGAGCATTGTGGGTAATATTAAGGGTTAGGGTTAGGGTTAGGGTTACCCTAACCCTAACCAACCCTAACCCTAACCCTAACCAACCCTAACTAACCCTAACCGTTAGGGTTAGTTAGGGTTGGTTAGGGTTAGTTAGGGTTGGTTAGGGTTAGGGTTAGGGTTAGGTTAGGGTTGGTTAGGGTTAGGGTTGGTTAGGGTTGGTTAGGGTAAGGGTTAGGGTTGGTTAGGGTTAGGGTTGGTTAGGGTTGGTTAGGGTTAGGGTTAGGGTTAGGGTTGGTTAGGGTTAGGGTTAGGGTTGGTTAGGGTTGGTTAGGGTTAGGGTTGGTTAGGGTAAAGTTAGCTAGAAGTAGAGGTTTTCATATCCTGTCTTCAAAAGAAAAGCATTGTCACTGTCTCTAAGCTTTTATTTTGTAAACAGCCGGAAATGAGTTTACTTCGTACCGTTGCTAGCATGACAGTTGTATAGCAATGTCGGAAGCAAATTTTAAAATAGGCTATATTTGGACAAATTGACTACGTATTTGGGATCTACGTTGTTACTTTCTCGCCTGAAATGTTTTAAAAACTTAATAAAGTGACATATTAACGGTTGTACAACGAAAAGTGGAGTCAGCTTTTTAGGGCCGGAGGTTACGCTAAACATAACAATGAGTCGTAAATTCGGGTGCATTCAAAACGACAACAGTGAGTGTATGAGTTGGAGGACAGTCTGATTTAATACATAAAATACATAAAAGTGTGACATTTATTGGTTTGAAGTTGTTCCTCTCCCAACAGTTGCAAAAAATATTTAAGACCTATGCAAATTATATTTAAGAATTTAGAATTTAAAATACAATTTTGTAATTTAAGAATATTTAATACTTTTAACACCTCCACCGGTCCCCTGATGGGGGGGGGGGGGGAGAAAAAAAGAGAAGTAATATGAAATGTATGAATGAGTAATGAATAAAAGAAACAACACTAAAAGCAGCAGAATAAATGTTTTCTCTGTACATAACAGTCAGTTGTATCTGGCCGTCCTTCCCACCCAACAACCAGGAGGAGCTGCCTGCGCCTCAATACCAAACAAACCATTACTCTCCATTTGAGAAGAAATGAACTCAACCCTGGTTATCATCTCCTCCTCACCCCACACCCAGGGGTGCGTTGCTACCAGCACCACTTTAGCCCCCGCTCTCTTCATGACCAATGAGAAGTTGTGTGTACGACCCCTTCCCCCCTCTTGTTT